>CAKAKR010059220.1:642-28061 GCA_916700685.1 Adelosebastes latens
GAGGAGCTGCAGCAGTTATTTCTGCACAAACGTCCACTGAACATTCACTAGATATTCTCAGAGCTAAACTAACTCTTCTGCAGTGTGGAGTGAGCGCGCGTTCACGTCTAGAGGTAGAGTGAGTACGCGAGAACGCTCGCGCTGTCTGAGTGAAGGCGAGCAGGCAGAGGAGGAGAGGCAGCGGCTACACGCGAACGCGCATATGCGAGCGCGCATATGCGAGCGCGCATATGCGAGCGCGCATGTGTGCCGACCCGCTACATTTATACACTTAAAAAGTTCAAACAGTCCCTTTAAGACAAGAATAAGAAAATGATCTTGCATAAAGTGGTGGACACACTGCCCGCATGAAGTGGTGGACACACTGCCCGCATGAGGCTCGCGTGGCGTGTTGTTTTTTATTTCGGCGTCCATGTTAACAGGTTAGAGTGGACACACTGCCCGCATGAGACGCGCGTCTATTTTATAGAATAGAAGGGTCGCCTATTTACACGCGAGCCCCTCGCGTCTCGGCTGCGTGTCCCAGCAGCAACAGACAGTGAAGGTGATCTATTGACAGTATATGGACATCATATCAGCTACATAAAAGCCCTCAGGCGTTTTTTCTATAGACAGAATCCCTTCATTTGTTAACACAAGGCTTTTATTCTGAAATATGAGCCGGACAGTGATGTGGAACAAGCAGTGACTTGGAAAGCATCATAAATGAATACAGTACGGAGTTTTAATGTGGATTATTACTATTATTTACTAATTACCACACGTTTCTGAACCTTTCTCTGTCTAAAATAAATATAAATTATCTTTATCATGAAGTTAAATGGCCATTAAAAGGCAAACTCTATGTAGAAAGAAAGGGCTGTCAGCAGCAGAAGAAACACAGCTGACAGGTAGCTGACACAGCCAACAAGCGTCTAGTGTGAACCCCCTAGGCGTGCATCACGCAGCCACCAAGCGTGGGCACACTGTAAAAACAAGTTTACTTAAGTTTACTTTTTTTCATCTCCGTAACATATTCTACAGATAAACCTCGAAACTGTAGTAAAGTCTTGCTGGTATGAAGTTAATATACAGTCACTAGATCACTTTCACTGTCTGTGACATATTCTACAGATGTCTAGACATGGAAACTGAAGTAATCTTGCTGGTATGATGTTCATATACTGTCAATAGATCACCTTCACTGTCTGTGACATATTCTACAGATGTCCAGACATGTAAACTGTAGTAAAGTCTTGCTGGTATGATGTTAATATACAGTCACTAGATCCCTTTCACTGTCTGTGACATATTCTACCGATGTCTAGACATGGAAACTGTATTATGTAGCTGATATGATGTCCATATACTGTCAATAGATCACCTTCACTGTCTGTTGCTGTGAAGGCGTCTGACGCGCGTCTCATGCGGGCAGTGTGTCCACTCTAACCTGTTAACATGGACGCCGAAATAAAAAACAACACGCCACGCGAGACTCACGCGAGCCTCACGCGGGCAGTGTGTCCACCACTTAAGTGTGCATTACGCAGCCACGACGCGACGCTGCCGTCACGCGAGCCTCATGCGGGCAGTGTGCCCACAGTGTGGAGTGAGCGCGCGTTCACGTCTAGAGGTGGAGCGAGTACGCGAGAACGCGCGCGCTGTCTGAGTGAAGGCGAGCAGGCAGCGGAGGAGAGGCAGCGGCCACACGCGAACGCGCATATGCGAGCGCGCATGTGTGCCGACCCGGTACATTTATACACTTAAAAAGTTACAAACAGTCCCTTTAAGACAAGAATAAGAAAATGATCTTGCATAAGGCCTAACGACAGCAAGGAAGTTATGAGTGCACATGCGTTTGAGGGGCGAATTGTTATGATGTAAAGTACAGGCTTAAGCATGCAAAGTATTCCTTACTACTGCCTGCAGACAGAACTGTTACTGATAAGGAACCACGTTGTTTGGGGACGTTTGCACACCCGGGGGTGGGTGTTAGTTGGGAGGATCCAGTTTGACAGACTCCTCAAACCTTGGAGACCAGGGTGGGTCTACTGCCTCTCACGTCCTCTACATTATCTGCTCAAAGACGATGGGTAAGTGCACATATTATCTGTTAAATGACTGGAAAATATGGTCCATTAAAAGCTCTCATATAGCCATCTAGACTTTATAAATATATATATATACGTATATTTATATTTATTACACCTTTATGTGTACTAGTTAAACCAGATTTATTGCTTTCAAAAACGAAGGTAGTTTGCAGGAGAATGATTAAAGCTAAAATTTGTAACTTTAATAAAAATAACTTTTTGTCATATTTGCTCAAATGTAACTAAGTGCATTTAGTGAATACTAGTACACATTTGAGGTATTTGTACTTAAGTATTTTTTTTCTCACGTCACTTTCTACAAATACTCCACCACATCTCAGAGGGAAATATTGTACCTACTTTTTACTTCACTACATTTATCTGACAGCTTTAGTTACTTTCACTGTATGGCTGTCAATCGATTCAAATATTTAATCGCATAATTGTCCATGAATAATCGCAAATTAATCACACATTTTTTATCTGCTCAAAATGCACCTTAAAGGGAAAGTATCTAATACTCTTATCAACATGGGAGTGGGCAAATATGCTGCTTTATGCAAATGTATGTATATATTTATTATTAGAAATCAATGAACAACACAAAACAATGACAAATATTATCCTATAATAATATATAATATTATAATAATATAATATAATAATAAATCCTCAGAGGTACTGCATTTAGCATAAAAAAAAGATCATAACAATAATAATCAGATCATAACATGGCAAACTGCAGCCCAGCAGGCAGCAACAGCTGTCAGTGTGTCAGTGTGCTGACTTGACTATGACTTGCCCCAAACTGCATGTGATTATCATAAAGTGGGCATGTCTGTAAAGGGGAGACTCGTGGGTACCCATAGAACCTATTTTCATTCACATATCTTGAGGTGGGAGGTAGATTCCCGTTTTTCCTCGCCAAAATTTAGCGTAAGTTTGGCGCGTTATTTATGTCACGGTTGATACCAATGGATTCATTCGTTTTTTTAGTTTCATATGATGCCAGTATCTTCCCTCTAGCTTTAACACTGAGCCTGCTAGCACCTAAAAATTGCAAGTTGCGTTAATGCGTTAAAAAAAATAGTGGCGTTCAAACGAATTTGCGTTAACACGTTGATTGACATAAAATTAATTTTGGACTTTTGGTTAGAAAAACAAACATTGTGAAGGGGTCATTTTGGGCTCTATTTTCAGATTGTTTACAAACCAAACAATCGACTGACGGATAAAATAATCTGCAGATTAATCCATAATGTAAACTAGAAGTGCACTCGGAGAGCGCAGACCTCCGCCAAGGCAGGTTTCATGTACGTCGCTTTCTTTTAATACTTTAAAGCTTCAGTAGGCAGAATGTTTTGGCATCATTGGGCACAAATTCCATAATAACCTTTCAGCATATTGTAATTCAAGTGTTCTGAGAGAAAACTAGACTTCTGCTCCTCCTCATGGCTCTGTTTTTAAAAGATCTAGCCTGTGACGGGAGACTTTGGCCAATCACAGGTCATTTCAGAGAGAGAGCGTTCCTATTGGCTGTTCATTCAACGGAGGCAGCTGTCAATCACTCGCGAACTCCGATCAAACGGTCAAACTAGGCAGCGCTGATTAAATATGAATTAATATTCTGTTACTGTAATGCCTATTTCTCGCCTCAAATGTTTGTCCGTTCATACGGTTCTATCTCTTGGACATGTTGGGCTCCTTCTCAGGGTCTGTGCTCGCTGGAATAACACAGGACTGGTGAAAAGGGTGGTGTGTGTGTGTCAGTTGCGTTGCACCTGATACACTTATATTTTCCCGTGCTCCTTGATGAGCCGGGGAAGGTTGTGTGCAGGGTGTCTGCTGCTGGTCTTTTGACCCCCTGCAGGGTTAGGCCTTGGGCCCAATACTTCTCTGCTGTTGTGAAATATCTCCCACTGACGCAGTTACCAGTAAGCTGATGACTAAGCCTGATGACACATGGTGCAAACGCCTTTTGCACATGTTTTCTTGTATTTGAATTTCGTTATCTTCATAGAAATATATCACAACAACTTTTTTTCCTTTCCTTTTGAAAGCAGAGAATGACAGGGAAAGACAAAGAGTAGGATGGCGTGGCAAAAGTCCATGGCTGGCCTTGCATAATACATAGCTGCATTTGCACTCTATATTTTCATCATAAAGAACACAAATAAGATACACTAAAGATCTGAGAAGAATGATACTGCCCAGCTCTGATGGGAGCATCGGAGGACACAGAGGCACATGACTGTGCTCCGTTTCTACCCACTTCTGCTTTAAGTACATTTTTTCTGATTATGCTTATATACTTTTACGTAAAGCTACTATGAGGAACTTTAACTTTGGGTTGATTTTAGCGGTCCCTGTTGACAAAAGCGGTAGTGTTTCCGAGCACCAAAGCCCCTTTTAGAAAAGGTCTCATTTTACTGGAGCAGGGTGACATATAACAAAAATAAGATAAATAACATCAAATCAAAGCAGAATTACGATGGAAAAAAAAGCATCAGGTGTCAAACCGTCATAACTAGCAGATCATCCATTGTCACTACAGTTTTACTACATGTGACTGACAAACTCAAACATGTGTTTCTGGTTTTCACAGTTTAAAAAGTTTGTGTTGTGATTTTATTCCCATGTGCAGATAATGCCACAGCTGTTGATCCAAGGCCAAGGCTCACCTTGCAGCAAGCAACCAAACTATCACTGCAACTTTACGGGGTGTCCGTAACTGAGATCTCCACCCTGCCTAGTTATATAGACCAGAACTTCCTCATAGAGGACAAGGATGGCACCAGGCACGTCCTGAAGATCATGAACTCAGAAGAGAGTAAGAATGTGACCCGGCTGGAGGTGCAGACCTTCGCCATGTCCTTTCTACGCCAGCATGGAGTTCCTACTAATACAGTCGTGCCCGCCACCACCACAGGGCAACTCATGAGTATGGAGGAAATAGGTAACAACAAAATATTTCTGCAGTCCAATTTCATAAAGTTTCTCTTAGCTTGAGTCATAATAACAAGACAACAGAGTGAATCTAAAGCAAGAGCCGCAAGAGGTGGGTGGTTTAATCCCTCTGAGGTCTACAAACGCGGCGGCGCGTATACACATTGTTTACTCTATGTTTCTATTGATATCTTTGTGATAATACCGCCCAGAAATATGGTTCAGATATTGCCGGAATCCGTAGACTCTTTGCTTCCGCGTTTTTTTCCTCACGAGATTGTGCTGTTACTCACATGGCGCGCTTCTTATTCTTCGTTGGAGCTTTATGGCCACCAACTAGTATGGAGTGTGGATCAGGATTCTAACTACTCACTAGTTTTACTACTAAAGAAAATGAAAATAGTAATAAAAAATAAAATAAGACATACACACACACACACACACACACATATATATATATATATATATATATACTGCAAAGGTGCAATTTGGGGTTAAGTACCTTGCTCAAGGACACTTTGACATGTGGACTGGATGAGCCAGAGATCGACCCGCCGACCTTCCGATTGATGACCTTCCGAGTGGAACCTCTGTGCCACAGCCGCCCCAAAATGTCCCATGCTCTTTGTCCTTTTATTGTCCTATGTTTGTTTTATTCTTTCTCCTAAAGTAGTGTTATTATGGTAAGGATGGCATCTGAGCGAGGCAAACGGCATTACCATGGTATTGCATTCGGCGGCTTACGTTACCGCAGTCTCGGAAAGGGAGTAGTTGAGCGGAGGGGTACTCAGTTGGTTGCAATCTGCAAACACACCACTAGATGCCACCAAATCCTACACACTGTACCTTTTAAAAGTAATGATTTGATAAAACCAACATCACTAGCTCTGCCCAGTGTATCCAAGAGAAAACACAAGCAAAGCTTTTGTCCTTTTATTAAACAGTTTAAACCACAATTGCATTAATCTTTTAAGTTCTAACCCAGACCATCCAGAGTTATGATGACGTTATACTGAACTGAAAATCTTCCTGTTTTTGTATCCACCTTATCTTATTAGACTGTGGACATGGCACTCAGATCTACTGTGTGAGGTTGATGACCTATCTCCCTGGAAAACCCGTCAGAGAATCTCCAGTCACAGTGCTAGATCTTTATAATGTCAGCAAGTTGACTGCTTCCATGGATAAGACATTGCAACAAGTAAGTTCAAACGTCAAACTTGTATATTTCAGCTAATAGAAATGTTGGAGCAGATGGCTGATGCAGGGGGCATTTTTAGCGTCTTTCAGCTCATTGTTCAGGCTTTATCTGCTAAAGACCCAATTATATTGTCAGGAGTTGATGTAGAGCTATATGGAGAGTGAATATTGGTTAACATGTTAGCCATATCAACTTTATAGGGCCTGATTATAATGGTTAATGCAGTTGTGAGGTATCAAAGAGTTGTGATAAAAAGTAGCATGCAAAAATATCTAGTATTGAAAACATTTAATTTTTTTCAGCTGGTATCTCCAAACCTGGATGTCTTAAACTTTGATGTGCATTGGAGTTTATCCAACATTCCTCGCCTAGAGGACTGCCTATCAGTGATGGATGGAGATCCCCTGCAGGAAGTGATCAAAGCAGTCCTTGAACAGTACAAATCACACGTGCAGCCCAAAATCAGCTCTTTCCGAAGAGGTAATACAGATAACAAGTCTTCATCATTCGTTGTGTTCTGTATTCCTTTGGTTTACTATTATTATCTCTGTTTATGATTCTGCTTGTTTTGTGAAATGATTTGTATGTGTAATTGTAAACCGGGTGCATGCTAATCCAGCCCTGTATCCTTAGGAATTATGCAACGCGTTCTCATCCCACTTTTCGGGTCACAGTAAACACGTGATTAATGTTGAGAATTAAACTAAAACACTTGTTTAGGATTAGGCAACGAAACCACTTAGGTTTAGGAAAAAACATCATGGTTGGGCTTAAAACTACCAAGTTTGTAAAGTGAAAATGGGATTTAACGTCGTGAACACGGGACACAAACGAACAGCTGATTGTAAAGTGAAAGTGAAACGTAACGCACGGGACACGAACAGCGGTCTCCTGGATGAAAGCCTTGTGTTTGTTGGATCCATCCACCTGCCCTTAGTGTGTCTTTTTTGCTCTTTATACTACATCCCCACACTCCCGGCGTACTTTCTCTGAGCATTTGGTCCCCAAAGGATGAATCCTGGTGACTTTGATGATCCCCTGACACATTTGGGCTGGGCCGCAGAGGGCCAGCCCAAAAATGCACAAGTCTGTCACTGAGTGACTGAGTGATGAAGTTACACGATTGGTCGGTTTTTGGAGTTTCCTCATTGGCCGTTTCTCTTTCAAAATGAAAAATTGGGGAAGAGTCCTTTATGCAAATGAGCCCGTCCAGTGCGACGCATCCGGCTCACAACACTTGGACCAAGCTGTCAAACTAGGTGATCTAATTCTAAATTGAAACGAGATGCAGCGGTGGCATAGCCTATTTCTCACTTAAAATGTTTTCAGAAGTAGATTTTGACGGAATAACAGAAAGTTTGTTTGGATGGCGAGCAGAAAACCAAGGACCAATCAGTTGTTACGCCAGCCCAAGTGGTTATTGCAGGTTTAGACCAAGTGTTTTAGTTGCCTAGTTGATTTGCCAAATCCACAATCTTCATCAAATCTTAACTATACCGTACCATGTGCAGAGATCAGAGATAAATTACATTTTTAAAGAAGAATTGACCAGGGCAAATCCAACAGAAATAACCAGAGCTAAATCCTTCTGCACTATGGTAACCAATATCAGAAATTGCCTCCATCAAAAGTACAATTCTTCCCTACAGTACATTTAAACGCACAAACGTACTAAGTGTTTCTGTGGTGTCTTTCACAGGAATAATACATGGGGACCCAAATGACCTAAACATCCTTGTCACACCGGTAGACAACGGGGGTCATGAGGTGTCAGGCATGCTGGACTTTAGTCTGCTCATGAATGACTGCTATGTATTTGAAGTGGCAGTATTAATCACATACATGATGCTGGAGAACCCCAGTCCTATGGATGTAGGTGGAGCAGTGTTAGCAGGCTGGGAGAGCATCATGGCGCTCACTGATGATGAAAGGGATTCCCTCTTCCTGCTGGTGCTCGGTCGGTTGTGCCAGAGTCTGGTTTATGGCCGGTACAATGTCAGAAAATACCCAGACAACGAGAAATATCTCCTGACTACAGCCAAAAGTGGGACTCGGCTTCTTACTATGCTGTGGGAGCTGGGCAAGAAAGAGGTAGAAAGGAAATGGTTTACAGATGCCAGCACGTTCTCAGTCAATTAATATAGAAATGCTTGTCAATGGTTGAGCATGGAAGAGAATAAAGCTTTGCATTCACACTTTGTTTTTTTACTTTTTACAGTTTTTACAATAAATTCTTACTATGGAATTTCAACATATTTGGGTACAACTTTCTCAACAGGCACCCTGTAATTGCAATTTGCCTTATTTATCATTAGTAAATAATTTACCAAAGCTTTATAGAATGGGCCATTAATTCGCAAAATATTCTGTAGTTGGTTTCTATCCTCCTAGACTAGCATGACACTTTGTCATTGGGGTCCCATCAGTGGACGACACTATACTGTGGTGGATAGTCGTAGGAAAAAAAACAACTTTTACGTCTTCCAAAGATGATTTTCTTTTCTTTCTCCATTCTTAGTTGTTTTTCAAAGGATTATGAAATGGAATAAAAGCTAATCTGAAAGGGGTAGACAAACATTTACCAGCTGTTTTTTAATTTTCTTCTTTTAAAAAAACGATATTAAAAGAGATTTTCATTTCCATTTGTTCATTACATTAAACTTACACTTTTTATCTTCAAAATATGCTTCTTGTTTTATTGTGGTTCTAATTTTAGACATATGTGGATTAACAATTTGTTAACGTACAACTGCAGACAAGGTGGATTATTGCAGGAACCTTTTATCAATGTCCTCTAAACTTTTATAATTGCAGATGACATTTGCCTATGGCTTATTAGAAATGAGAAACCCAAGAGTATATAACTGGATTGGTACCAAGTAAACACACAGCTATGTTACCGCTTAGAGGTACTTGTACTTTACTTGAGTATTTCCATCTTCTGCTACTTTATACTTCCACTTTATTACATTCAAAAAGAAATATTGTACTTTTAACTCAGCTTTATTTATTCTAGAGCTACCTTTTCTATTTCTTATTGTTGTATGCTCACATTATATCAATGTGTAAACGTGAGTTAATACTAAAGGAGATGAGGGTAATATTGCCAGGCACCCGCTAGAGGAGCTGTTAAGTAAGGGATGCTGTTTTAGAGGAAGTTTACCTTGGGCTTTGTATGTAACCAGAAGTCTCCTCTACAGACGTGAGCAGTAATCCTCTGTATATGTTTACGGTTCTTGCAAGCCTCAATAAAGTTACTCTGAGGACATTAAGGTGTTTGAGTAGTCTTTTACAGTCAAAGTTACCACACTGATACTCAGTCAACAGGAAGGAAGAGGCCCCGGAGCTGTTGATCTCTTACACAGACCAACCCAGTAATGTCAACACGAGGGACACCTTGATGTCCCGACCACGGTGAGAGGAATAGATGGGAAATTCCATCACAACTATTTGCTCTACAAATACATCATCAGCTAAAACAAAAAAAAAAAAATAGCCTAAATTGTTACAGATTAAAGGGACTATTTGTAACTTTCAGAAATGCTTGTTAACAGCGACACCTGTGGCCGTGAAATCAACGAAAGTCAGCGCCGGGCTCGCGCTTGCTCGCTCTAAATATACCTGAACGAGCATCGTTCAAAACAGTGAGGAGACACACGTCAGCTAAAACCACAATATCACCCTATATTTCAGCTGCTTGGCAGTAATGTTAGCTGACCAGATGAAGGTCTCTCCATGAACATGATTTAGATCTGATCCTAGTGTTGGCTTTTCCTGTCTCAGCGCAGGCTGAGGCAGCGGGGCTCTGCAGCGTGTCTCCCTACTCTGTCCGCCCGCAGCCGGAGAGAGCAGGGAGACACCGGAACCCGGTCGGTAACGAGACGGTAACGTTTCTCTCTGAAGAGCCCTGTTACTTCAGAAGACACGGAAAACCTCTGTTGGTCTGGAGGAGCTGCAAAAGTTTTTTCTGCACAAACGTCCACTGTACATTCACTAGATATTCTCAGAGCTAAACTAACTCTTCTGCAGTGTGTAGTGAGAGCGCGTTCACGTCTAGAGGTGGAGCGAGTACGCGAGAACGCGCGCGCTGTCTGAGTGAAGGCGAGCAGGCAGAGGAGGAGAGGCAGCGGCTACACGCGAGCGCGCATGTGTGCCGACCCGGTACATTTATACACTTAAAAAGTTACAAACAGTCCCTTTAAACTAACAGTATACAAAATAGTTAAATAGCCCCACCTTGACGGACATTCAAATACTCTTAACATTCAGCGTACAAATAATAATAATTCAGCAATAAAATATAACATTCATAGAGCAGAATGAGTACTATTGATGCTTAAGTACATTTTACTGAGAATGCTTTACAAATACTGCACATTTACTTCAGCATAGTTTTGAATGCAGGACATTTACTTGTAACTGTTTTGAATTGTGGTATTGCTACATAAATAAAGCATCTGGATGCTTTTTCCTCACCCAGAACTACTGTACCCGACACATGCTGACAGTAAAACTGTCAAAAATAATGTTCAACACAATAAATGTTTTGCTTTCTGAGGAATAAAACATGTTTCTCGTAACTATTCTGGCAACTATTTAAGACTGACTTTAACACAAATTGGCCAAATAAACCTTATTCCGCCTTTAACTCTTTAGTTCTTAAATTTTACATCATATAGAAAACTCCAGTTGCATAAACAAAAAAAAAAATAGTATGTAGACTACATGATGTTGATGCTTACCCCAAATGTAAATTACATGTATGCACTTTTACTTTTCAAGCAGGGATTGGGTATTCAGTGAGTTGTTTGAGAACATGTGCTATGGATGCAGAAAGCTGTTGTGCCAAAAAAAAAAAAGATACAGCGATGAACACTAGATGGAGACATCATCCCACTTATCCTACATCCTGTTTAAAAGGCCCCTTTTCTGAACAAGTCTTTCAGAGTCATGTCCAGGCTTGAAAACCTTTGAATCCTAATTTCCTGACAGTCCTGAGAGGTATGGAGGGACCTCATACACTACCTTGTGTTGACACTATAACAATTGTATTGTGTGGAAAACCTTGTGTGAAAAATATGCCCAAAACAAAAGGACATTAACTCCAAGTGAAAGATTGTGGTGCGAGTAGGAAGTTGCTTAAAAGGCTTATTTTACACAATCAAGACCAAATAGATGAAGAAACCGCGGTTCATGAGACAAGATCTGTCTCTGAGTTTAATACCAGTCCACTTTAAGTAAACTCAGTGGTCTGAAAAGTGAAGCCTTTCTAATAGCCAGCAGGGTGCGACTCCTCTGGTTGCGAAAAGAAGTCTGATTATATAGAAGTCTATGAGAAAATGAGCCTACTTCTCACTTGATTTATGACCTCAGTAAACATTGTAAACATGAGTTTATGGTCTCAATCGCTAGTTTCAAGTCTTCTTCAATACAGCATGATGTTCATTTAGTAAATTATGGTCCCATTTAGAGTTAAATAGACGATAAAGCAGGGGATGCTTTAGGGCGTGGCTACCTTGTGATTGAGAGGTCACTACCACGGCGTTGTCCGGTCTGGGATTTGTCCGTGTTTTTGTCTTACAACTTTAACCCTTTCACAGCGTGTTTTCAGTTCATGAAAGTTAATTATTATGTTTTGGTTGCCTAAAACATACATAGACATACAGTCTATGAGTAAACCAAAAAAATGCACAACTGCAGATGATAGTGTCAAAATAGCAGGAATTTCACTGTATTTCACCTTCAAATGCTGCTGTGCACCAAACACCTCCGCCAGAGCCTTATGGGAACACTCCCAACACACCATCACACTTCACACACACACACACACACACACACACACACACCTCGTCTACCTTTCTACATTTCAACCTCCCACCTCAAAGGCACCATCTGCCCTCTGCCCCCGCTGCAGCTCGTGATATGTACCTCCAGTCATGCAGAAAAAGTCACAGTGCGCGTCTGTGAATGTCTGCCTGTGTTCGCGTTTGTTCTCCGTCTGTTTCACTGCAGTTCACCAGCATTCGAGCACAGCGAGCCCAAAGAGGCATGTATCTGAACCTTTGCACGGTTTTCCTTATAAGCCACAGTCCCCTCTCTGTCTCTCTCTCTCTCTCTTCTGCCTTTTCTCTTTTTTGTCTTTGTAATACTTTAAATCCATGTTCCACAAATTATAGCTGAAATAGAAATGGCAAACACTCAAAGGACTTAGCTTAATATACCAACCCCACTTATCAATGCCATTAATCCTCTTGGCATTTCAAAACAGAGCGCTGGGTCTACACTGCACCTTTTTTTTAAAGTACAGCAGAGAAATTTAATTTACACTCCAAAGACCACCAATCTGCAGGCTTTTAAAGTCAGAATTTACTGTTTCCAAAAAGAAAAGTGCTGCACCCGTTGTCGGGCCTCCTGGATGATTTTTCTTTTTCTTTATTTTACTTATGATATATGTAAATATTGTGACAGCGCTTTTCAAACAAAAGTCAACAGTGAATAAAATTAATGACAGAAAATAAAGGCAACAGCTCGAAAGCAAGATCACCTACTGTAAGAAAGGAATGCATAAACGTTACAAATACATTCTCTGCAGGATTAAATGTCCAATATAGTTCACCTCTACTTGGTTATTTTTCACTTAACTTTGGGTGAGAATATCATTTGAATGCCTAAAATGTAATCAAACAGCAAATTAGAAATAGAGTTTTCATAGAAAGGCAAGTTTTTAAAAGGGAAACGAGTAATTGCAAAGGGTTATGATTGGATTAGTAACTAAAAATTTAATTATACATTGTTCAGTTATCCCTATACAGTACACATATTTATGCAATAGAGAGAAAGATATATAAAAGCAGAGCATTTTTAAGGTTATTCAGATGATACAAAAAAAGAAAAAGCTGCTGGAGTGAGTATGTTGGCTCCCTCTCTCCAACAGTGTTGGGGGTTTGACCTGTCCACTTGCCAATCATAAGCCAGCTTCTCCAACGATGAGCTCAGTGTTACTGATTTCCATCTAAGTATATTTCTGTGACTCCTCCAGATCGTTTGTCAGATGTTTTTGGACTTTTCGACGATTCACTTTTCCAAGTATTACTGCAGTGAAAACATCCTCTGGACTCCACAGTTTGAAGAGAACAGTGTGTTGTTAATGTAGCCCGGTCGCAAGAAAAGGCATGTGAATGACACAATGTGGAAGGCAAAAGCGTGTAATAAGAACGCCGTTCTTGCTTTAGGTGTGTCATTTGTACGCAATGTAATCTGTGCTGACTGCAATGTAAGTGCGTCTGTGTGATTATGCTGCACTCAGAGATGGTGACGAAGAATAAAAAGAGAGAAAGACCATTTATGGCAGGTGGGAGAGAAGGTGGATGCATGGGTCCAACCAGGAGACTGGTGTTTGTGACATGTTTTCCGTATTGATGTTACGTTGTTTTCGTATGTATTGTACTTAGTTTACGTACTTATGTTAAGCCCAACTATGACGTTTTTCCTAAACCTAACTAAGTGGTTTTGTTGCCTAAACCTAACTAAGTAGTTTTGTTGCCTAAACCTAACTAAGTGGTTTTGTTGCCTAAACCTAACTAAGTGGTTTTGTTGCCTAAGCCTAACTAAGTGGTTTTGTTGCCTAAACCTAACTAAGTGGTTTTGTTGCCTAAACCTAACTAAGTGGTTTTATTGCCTAAACCTAACTAAGTAGTTTTGTTGCCTAAACCTAACTAAGTGGTTTTGTTGCCTAAGCCTAACTAAGTGGTTTTGTTGCCTAAACCTAACTAAGTGGTTTTGTTGCCTAAACCTAACTAAGTGGTTTTGTTGCCTAACCCTAACTAAGTAGTTTTGTTGCCCCCTGCTGGTAGGCTACTGCACTTTCATACACGCGTGTAATATTCACGCCTCGGTGAGGCAAAACGTGACACTGACATGCTATCCTCTGGTGGACAGGCGGGTCTGTTAGACACTTTGGCGTGATATCAGGTTGGTTAGTGGGATACGATGTGTGTATTGCTGCATATACTATGCATACTTCCTCTTTTTTGAAATCCATGTCTCTGCCCTTACGACTAATGTCCACATGGCACCGGCGTCAGATTCAATCAGCTGCCATTCGTTTGTCTTTCTTTTAGCTGTGCTCACTTATACTGGGTTTTAATGCAGCCAAATTCATGATTTAGTTGTTCTCATTTACAGTTAGCTGTCTCTGTTGTCAGATGAAGTATACTATCAAATAACAATAGCAATAAAAGGTTGTCTTCTTAACTTTACTGCCGTTCGTTAATTCTAGCATACAGTAAATTGTATATTTCGTAACAAATGAGCAATACGGCCAATAATAGTTATAATCCTAAGGCATCGATACATTCCATGGTACCGACCCAAATTCCACTGTTCTGACTTGTTTTCACTGAAAACAACCGTTAGTCTCCATCTGCAGATGCATCAGAAGCTCTTGGCCGTCTTGCCAGGCCTTGGCAGCTTCCAAGCCGACCTGTTAGGACTAATTCACTTCACTGGATCCCTGACAGACTCTCGTGTAATGCATATTAGCTTTATGCCCAGACGATCTATAGTAGCCAAGATGTCAGGGTTTGGTACAAGGCTAATGGCTCCCTCTCTCCGTTAACAAATAGGTTCCTCATCTGTTATGTTAGTTTACAGTTTGGCAAGGTCCTGAACTAACAGGTTTTACACACAAAAATGTGTGTCCATTACTTAATTATGTAGCACTTTGTGCATGCAGTTAAGTAACATTTGTTGAATAGCTTTGCTTACTTAGATGCCATTACCACCAACAAGCAAGACTGAATTATACATTACAAATAATATTCTTCATCTTCTCAGTGTTGAGAAATGCTGTATTTTCTTTCAATTTAGTGCTGTCATTTGTATTCAAAAGAAAGAATACTTCAAGGATGAAGTCACCTCAAAAGTGTGACAACTTTCTAACAGAGTCATAATCACGACAGCTTCTAGCCACTGAAATCGTGCAAAAACAAAAGGGAGGCTCCTCACAATTGGGAGTAAAGCTGAGGAGGAGACACAGGCCTCAATTAGTAAGCTGTTGTGGTAGCTCAGTGGCGTCCCCAGTCTTATCAGTTTGTTTCAGAGTAGCTGGGATTTACAGACAGATGCTGGCCTCAGTCTTCTATCACCAACTGTTCCCCGTCAGACCTACAAAACTCACCAATGGGAGAGCAAAAAGAAAGCCATTAGCATGAATTCATTAAAACTTTCTGCACATTATCACGTTGCTTTTCAGCGGACGTCTCTGCATTCGCTGTAACACGCGTCATGGCGGCCTATCTGCACGGAACAGGTGGGAAGCACAGTGGCCTCTCAGAGCTCCAACATTAGGGAGGCGCTCAGAGAGGGGTGGCTAATCGATTGGACAGACTGGATTTACTGAGATGACTGAGTCACAGGGTGACTGCGGAGGCAAAGTGTGTGTAGAGAAGGTGTCCGATTCCACTGAGAAACTGACTACCTGAATTATCAAAACAAAGATAGTTTTCAAGTCGCATGTCCTGATAAAATATGACCAACAGTCTGGGAGAACAGAAGATTTTTTAAAGAATTTAAATATACTGCAGATGAATGTGTTCATTTATAAAAGAGGACCTATTATGCTTTTGTGCTTTTTCCCTTTTTTGTATATGGTGCCTTCAAATGGGGTCGTGTTTACCGTGTTCACGAGAAGAGTCCATATGAACGCCCTCCTCTTGTGGTATTCACGACCTCGTAACTGGAAAGTTTCTGAATCCTCCGAATTGTTGAATTTGTTGACGTTGTCAGAAATGGCGATGTCATTATAGTCATATATTTTTTTCTTCATAATTTGATGTCTGAGGAAAATGTTGATATTCCCAACGGCCTCATCATTTTCCTCTGTCATTATGCCTTTGCATTTCCTGCATTATGTTACCCATTGCTTGCTTGCTAAATTGTTAGCCTCTGTGGCTTAGACGGCGACAATAACGTTAACGTTTCCGTTGCTTAGCAGCAGCATTCTCACAACTTAACCATTTGAACGCCAAGCATATCGTGTACACGACTTCTCATGTTGTAAACTCAAGCTCATGAGTTTCATTTAAAGGCACCAATAGTTTTTTGTGCATGTAAAGGGTCTGTATATTTACAAAGCCCAAAGTCCACGCCAAAGAGAGTAACTCTCCTCCACAGAAACACTGCTCCTGAAACGCCTGAAACGCCTTGCTTGAAGTCCTGCCTTTTCTTCTGTAATGTGGTGATGTCACCAAGTAGCACATATGCATAATACCTGCCTAGCGGCTAGTTTGGCACGCCCTCAGCGTTTCAGACAAAGAGTGAAAAGAGATGCTGCAGCAAAGCCGGTATGAGAAAAATAAACATTAAAGCATGTAAACATGTTCTAGTAGAAACCCAAAATACAAGTATGCACCTGAAAATGAGCATAATAGGTCCTCTTTAATTAAAGGACCAATGTGTAACAATTAGGGGGATCTATTGGCAGAAATGGAAGATAATATTAATAAGTATGTTTTCTTTGATGTATAAATACCTGAAAACAAGAATCATGTTTTTGTTACCTTAGAATGAGCCATTTTTGTCTACATAGGGAGCGGGTCCTCTTCATGGAGTCCACCATGTTGCTCTGCCATGTTTCTACAGTAGCACAGAACGGCTTGGGCCGAAGTCGATAACGTTACTCGCTCGCATCACCGCCCCTCTCTCTCTTGCTTCACTACTCACTTCCCACGTACACACACATACTACGCACTGGCTCTGCTCCAAATGACCTACCCTAGTCATACAACAACTGGCTCTTGAGAAGGCCATTCGCGTTTTTGCGTTGGCCACCGTAGCTTTCCTACATGCTTGGCACACGGGAGAGGCTTCAGTTGGTTGCTATCTCAACCTCACCGTTAGATACCTCCAGATCCTACACACTACTGCTTCAATTAAAAAGAGATTATGAAAACTTGAAATTACTAACTATACAGTATCTTTTATGTCATAAGACCACAAGGCGTAATTTACTCACATGATATGGCAAAAAAGCAGGCAGGGCAGAAACTACTGTAGTGAAAACAGGGTTTCTGGAGCGAATTTGGCTTTCCAATTAACATCAGCACTACACAAGTTGAAAACAAATAATGTTTTCTCAACAAATCCCAGTGTTTGCCATCTACCACTGTCCTTGCATTCACTACCAACCATGAGGAAAAAAGAAAAATAACAAGAAAGTCTTGAAAGTCTTCAGCAACATGATGTAGTAAACATCATGCGTCTAGCAACAGGAAGGTAAAACATACGATACACTTTCTCTCCAATGGCATAAGTGATTTGTGTACTTTTCTCAACTTTTTCTGTGATTCACATTCTTGACACTGTCTGACTTGATGGTGTTGTGATACTGATCCACCCACACAGCAAATGTATAGCTGAACTCAGAGTATAAAAAGTCTTGCACTTAAAGATAGTTTCAAACACCCCCACATGCCCCGCAGCCATATAGTGGACACATAACTCTCCAGTCAACTCTTGTCAACTCCATATGTCATGAAAAATTCAACTCTAACTGCAACACCGGAAGACTTGCTGAACATGTGGTACTCCAAACATAATAATACAAACTTCTATACTTGATAACATTATTGACCAAGAAGATCTGATAACAAAAGAAACTCTGTGCTTTCTGATTCTTTGGGAGTTTTTTCCTTGAAAGAAGCAAACAGCTCTTTGAAACAGACCGGTCAGCCTCGACAACAAAGAGATTTAAATTTTACTGCAAAGCTGCTGACTGTAAGAAACATGAAGAAGTGTTTGTTATTGGTTTCTGTCAGCACCAAGAAAGTGATGATGCAAACTCTGTCTCTAATTATGGTAATTAGATAACGTATACATGGAAGGCAATATACAGTTTTCAGATGTTAACCATTTCGATGTGTGTATCCAAATGCATGACTGTTTATGCATGACATTAATTCAGTGCTTTTTTGACGGTGGATTAGGCCACCTTTGATACACATAGTTCTAATCTTGGCTTAGATGGTAAAAGTTGACCCTCATCGTAGGGTTGGGGGGAAAAATTGATACAGCATAGTATTGCGATATTTTGCTTGGCAATATTGTATCGATACACGGATGTCAAGTATCGATCTTTCAGTATATAAACTATTAACCACTTACAATCCGACAGCCCGCCGGCGGGCCCGGACACTATTCTGTCTTTTAGAGGCTGTAGTTTACTCAGTTTTAAAGCTAAAGTGAAGATACTGGTATCATATGAAACTAGAAAAACCTAAAGAATCTATTCTATTCAAGGAAAAACTAGCATGGCCATTTTCAAAGGGGTCCCTTGACCTCTGACGTAAAGATATGTGAATGCAAACTCTGAGATGAACGGAGTGAAAACTGTATCTTATTAGATAAAACAGATGTATACAAACTGCATAATTTGAAGTTGAAAATAGGTAATAAATTACAATATATCTTATCACAATACTCAGCATATGGCAAAATGTTTATTATCGCAATAAGATCGTATTGTGACTTAAGTATCGTGATAATATCGTATCGTGGTGCCACTGGTGATTCCTATTAGATAAACTGTATGAGAGGAAAAGCCTGCATAATACAAGTTATTAACTAACTTTAGCATACCATATCCAGATATTTTCCCACCATCTGCTGAACGTCCCGGTACCGGGTACAAAATGTTCATTGTAAAAAAGAGCGTTCTTTAATAACGTAAGTTCCTTGCTGGAATATCAAAGAGCAATTACATATTATTACAGGGAGAATATTTTGAATTATTCATTTTCAAGTTTGTACAATATCGTTATAAAACAACTTAAAGGTATAGTGTGTAGGATTTGGTGGCATCTAGTAGTGTGGTTGCAGATTGCAACCGAGTATCCCGCCGCTTACTCCTCCCTTTCCAAGACTGTGGTAACGTCAGCCGCCGTGTGCAAAACTGTGGTAACACTGTTCGCCTCACTCAGAGGCCATCCTTACCATAATAACACTACTTCAGGAACAACGGAGGTCAGACGGCGGTACCACGGTTTTGCACGCTGCGGCTCACGTTACCACAGTTTCACAAGCGTGTCGGAGAACTACGGTGGCCTTCAGGTAACGTAAAAACGGGAAAGGCTCTCTCTAGAGCCAGTGTTTGGTTTGTCCGTTCTGGGCTACTGTAGAAACATGGCGGAGCAGCATGGCGGACTCCGTGAAGAGGACCCGCTCCCTATGTAGATATGAAGGACTCATTCTAAGGTAACGAAAACACAACGATTCTTATTTTCAGTTGATTATACACTACTGAAAACATAGTTATAAATATTATATTCCATCTCCTTTAATAGATCCCCTGAAATGTTACTCACTGTTCATTTAACACAAGTGGAAAATAGTTTTTGCTGCTCTCCGGTGGTTTAACTCATCTACAGCGCATTTTCAGACAAGGCTCAATTACAAAATGTTATCTAACACTTTCTTTGTTGAAAACTGTCCATATTGTGTTCGCTCCTTCCCTCACTAACTGTCTTCTTTTCTGAGTTATTTGGTCAGAGATGAGTGGTATTAAGGGCCGGGTGTAAGCGACCTACGCTGAAGACAAATACACCCTGTACAGTAAGAGGCTGCTTACATTCCCCTCCAAGCACAACTAATGTTTCTCTCTGTGTGACACTGACATTATACACAGTATAGCTCAAGCTGACACGTTCAACTCGGAGTGCCACGGACAGTGACCCAAAACCTGAGGCAACCAAAATGCGTAGATGATGTGAGATTGGAAGAGACACACGTCTGCTACAAACAAGGTCAAAAGCAGGGCGGGAGAGAGAGAAAGGGTGGGAGAGTGAAAGACGGCTGTACCATCCTGTACCCTTCAGAATTTCAGGTCATTAACCAGCTTGTCTCAGGCGGATTTAGCCAGACTACGTAGGAGGAGAGAGGCCTCTTCAACTCGCTACATTTGTGCTGTGGGTGCGGGGGCATTTACCTGCTGACAGCCCGTTCTCATTCCTATAGCGTCAAATACCGACGCTTTGTCACAGCCATCGGCGTTTGATACCGCCGCACAAGGCACCCTGTAGCGCCTGTATGAGACGCACCAGACTTTCTATTAACTACAATGTAAACTCATCGATAGATTTAAGAGCGAAAAGACACACTACGGGCGAGTGGGCTTTCATCCAGGAGACCGCTGTTCGTGTCCCGTGCGTTAAGTTTCACTTTCACGTAACAATCAGCTGTTCGTTCTTGTCCCGTATTCACAACATTCAGTTTAATTTTCACTTTACAAACATAGTAGTTTTAAACCCAACAAATGTAGTTTTTTCCTAAACCTAACTAAGTGGTTTTGTTGCCTAAACCTAAAGTGACGCCAAGGGGTGTGACGAAGCGCAGTGTGTGACGAGTTGAGATGAGAACATGTTGTTAGTGACCTGACTCCAACCCTTTACCTAAAAGCATCAATACTACAGTGCAAATGTTCTGTTTCATAAGTAAATGTCCTGGATTTTTACTTAAGGAAAAAAGGACAGAAGCATTATCTATAAGTTGTATAAAAGTAGGCTATAAGTATAAGATGAGCTACTTTATATACTGTTGGGTGCAACAGTCTATAATTGTAAAAGATAATTGTATTTTGTAGTTGAGTAGAAGATGAATAACATTAAATCACCACTAAATTGTACTTGTGTAGTTAATTGTACCAGTGCTTCCCTAATATCCCATGAGTACATGGGTCATGAGGTACTTCCAGCGTAAGCCTACAGGCTAATAATACAGTAAATGTAATGAGGAAATTGAGGGACTTTGTTGGTGTTTGTTGCTCTGATTAATTTGTGAATTGACTTGAGCTCTGTTATGTTGCTGTGTTGTAACAGCTGTTTCTCTGTGGCAACTTTTATTTGTCTTCCTGCTCGAGCCATTCCGCTTTTTTATTAAACACATTTGCATCTGGTTTACGTCACGAGGTGAGCGGTGAGTATGCAGGCAGGAATCAAAACACCACATGGTAACCAAAATGAAATAATCAACAGGAAAAGAACCTATAGCTCTTAATGCAGTTATATTGAATACAATCTAACTTGTTTAAGATGTTCACATGACAATTAACCTAAATATCACCTTACTGATGTTCTAACTGCATCATTAGAGTGAATGTAAACACACTTTGTGATGCAAGTGGACTCATAATTGACTGTAACTTGATGTGTGGGTCATCCAATGGAGCAGATTGCACAAGTCAAGCACAGTTCATCACATTCAACATAATGTGTGTAGGTACAGTGGGTGGCTGTGTGGGTGGGTAAGCATGCGTAGTATGACTGTGTATGTGTGTGAATATGGCTCGCTGTCAGTGTAGGTGGGTCGGCATGCACAGTATGATGGAGTGAGTGTGTTTGTGTGTGTGACTACTGCATGAGTGCAGGGTGGACGGCTAGATATACAAACAGACTGTCGTTCTGGACGGCAGCCTGAGAGCTTCACCGGGAGATTTGCTACAGAGAAACTGGAATTAAGAATCATTATGTGAGAATAGAAGAGTTAACAACACTAATCCAAAAAGTTATGGGGGAGAAAAAAAAGCCAGAGTGTGTAAAATCCCATAGCTGAAGTGTGTTTATCTCTCTCCCTTTTGACAAATGACATCCATTAAAAGAAAAGTTGAGAAAGTAAGAGAGAAGCTATTTTACTGCCACAATAAATTAATATGAAATTGTGCAGTACGGCAGGAGCAGTCAAGCCAAAAGAGAGCTTTTGCCCGTGCTGAATAATATTTAATCTCCGTCACAGGCCCTCTGTTTTCAGATAAAATGGGCTTTTAATTCAACATGTAATTTCCAGTAATTCCGCTAAATCTCCTCAGTCTTTGAGGGGAGAAATTGAGGTGACTCTGGGTTGATTTTTGTTCCCCAGCTGTTGGCAAGATTGAGAAAAACAGAGTTGAGACGCTTTTCATTTTTGCTGTTGTTGTTCATTAGTTTTTCAGCACTCCTAATAGAGAACATGATATTTTGATTCTTCTCTGTATTAATTTGGGGGATCTAAAGACGTTCCACCCAGGACATGTGTTTCTGATAAGAGTGATTCTGTGATGTTTGGCTGCGTGTAATTGTGGACACATATGTGTGCATGTGTTTACAGATAGATGGTCTGAGAGTTAATGGCACTGGAGACACAGATGGAAAGAATCCGCCACGTGGGGAAAAAGATGGCAAGAGATCAGGAGAAAAAGACGTGAGTGAGTGGGAGGTGTGGACGTTTAAACTGTGAATCACTGGGAAGGAGCGAGGGGGTCTGCATGACCTCTGATGACCCTTCACACCCATCTGCATGATGCAAAATCCCTCTGAGGGCTGTTATTGGCCTTCATCACTTTTCTACTCGGCCAAATCAGAAAACACGGCATACCCACGAGACTCTCCCGCAAACTGGAGCCCAGATCAGTCAGAACTACAAATGATGTCCATCATAGCATGATATTTAATATTGTATTGGTGTTTTGAGAGTTTTCTCTTACAATAAGTGAAAACACACGGAGGGATCAAGAGTTCTACTAGACAAAAGTAGAAGAAAAGAAAATCTAAATGTTTTTTTCTTCTTTTTTTTTTGCAATTGACTCTCAAATTCCCCCCAAAATACCCCACAGATTCATCATAATCTAAAGAAATTTAAATTTCAGATGTGTTTATTGTCATCCCAAATCAGACATTGAGAAGACATTTTCATTTACTCATATCACCATTAATGATTTCTCTGTAATAAAAGGGTCCACCAAATAATACTTAAAGGGCGAGTCCATCTGCGTTCTGTTCCGTTTTTTTTTTTTCAAATGGAAACGCCCACTCAGCTGTAATGTGAACACTAGCACTAGCTGAGCCAAAGTTAGCTGTGCTAAGTTTGGAAATAACTGAAAGGGTTAGTTTGGATTTTTTGAAGTGGGGTGGTACGTATACTCGTGTTCTGCAAGGTAAAATGATTGTTTTTGTCAATGTAGTCTGGTGGCTTTGAAGAGAGCGATATAACGGCTTCAGTTCCCCGTCGGAAAGGTCTGTCTGACGGCCAGGTAAAGCGGCTGTGAACAGGAGCAGCAGAAAAACGTGTTTTAGCCTCCTAAAAAAAATCAATATCAGTTTATGTGTACGCTATAATCAGAATATTTTCACAACTTTACCTTGCCATCAGACAGCCCTTTCCAGCGGGGAACTGAAGCCATTATATCGCTGTCTTCAAAGCCCCCAGACTAGACTCCATTCACAAAAACAGGCATTTTACCTCGCAGAACACAGGAGTTGTTGTGTGATTTTCGGATCCGAACTAACGTGGCGTCCACACAGCAGCTCATTGCTTAGCTTAGTGCCGGCACTCCTGTCTGCGTATCCAAACTGGGAGTATGCCGACTGCCATCTAAGTAACTGTATGTAACGTTAATACACTGATTATAAGGATGTATATATACTGTACATGTACCAGCGTCATCATGCAGAATCTTACGTCAAGCCACATTTTTAGAAGGGCTCTGGAAAATAGCATCTTGATGCTAAAACATGCATACTTTGACCAACATTTGAATGCTGGGATTTGAATACTTAAGTAAAGGAACACTACTGGGAAGCACTGCTGCTAATGTCTTACCTGCCTGCTTATCTTGGGATCTATTTGCTTGACCTACTGTATCTCCCTGGCCATTGTAACCCAGTTTATTTGACTTCTGAACATATTGAACTCACTCTTACTGTACTAGTTGGATCTCTGTGTCTGTATTTAGTCTCTTATTCCTGTTGTTGGTAACCACACTTTCCTTCTGAGTCTTAATCTTTCGACTTTTCAACCTCATTTAGAACCTGTTTCTGTTTTTTAGTTGTTGCCCGTTTCTACCTCTGACTCTGTCTGTTCCAGAGACTCTTTTCTGTCTCTCAGCCCAACCCTGTATCAGAATCTGCTCCCGTCTCCCTCTCAGACCCATTCCCTGTTATCTTGAGAGCTTGAGATAGATATAATTTACTGCATCAGGGCAATTAAGATTGTGTCTGGTAATTTAGCAGTTAAAAATGCATTAAAAATGGTTTTGAACGCATCAAAACTTTCTGGCTCTGTTTATGTTGTGGTGCGCATTAAAATCTTGCCCCTCTAACACCCTCAAAAGATGTTTTGCAAACACGGTTTGACACAGGTCTACTGTTATTGCACCAACTATTAAAAGAAGATTCTTGACTCAGCGTCTCCTGATAGACAGAGGAGGACAACACTGTGGGAAAAGAGGTCAGAGGCGTTGTTTTGGCTGCATGCAGCAGCCTCATAAATCAGAGGCTGTATAAACTGGCTTTGCTGAGAGAAGGACACAGAGGCGTCTGTTAGCCCCCTGGATCAAAAGCAGGCAAACAGAAATAAGTGCTGTGTTTATGTGTGGCTGCTTGTGTTCGTGTGTTTATGTTTAAACATGCTTGTATGTGTACATATGTATACTTAATTTCCCCACAGGGATCATTAAATCTCAGCTTGGCATACGGTATCTGTGCAATGTGCATACGTTTGTGAATATGTATGCAAATGTGCATGTGTGTATATTTATATGAACGTGTTTATAATGCGGATATCCGGATGATCTAAGGCAGGGGTTTTCAAAGTCTCACACTGAGCCTGTTTGTATTGTATCCATGGATGTACAGACATCTGTCACTGGATTACTTCAATATGGAAGAAAACTTAAAAACATGAGGATTCTCAGGCAAGCTCAAGCTTTGTTAAAACAGCCCATTCGTGTATGAATGACACGCTAATGTGCAAGTCATTTAGTGTGCAATGAGAAGGCCTTTCTTGTGTTTGATGTGTCGTTTGTACGACATATAGTCTGTACTGACTGCAATGTAAACGCATCCACGTAAATATGCCACACTCAGAGCTAGTGACGTTGAATAAGAGCTGTCGAAAAGGATTGAGAAACGGACTTCGATGATAGATTCAGGAGGCCTTATCACCTCATAAGAGGAGCAGGTCAAGGATGAGAAAGGCACAAAAGAGGAAGATGAACTGCAACAGGTCCATTTTGCTACAGAAAGCCATGAAAAAGGGAAAAGAATCAGAACC
This sequence comes from Adelosebastes latens, assembly GCA_916700685.1. Lineage (NCBI taxonomy): Eukaryota > Metazoa > Chordata > Actinopteri > Perciformes > Sebastidae > Adelosebastes > Adelosebastes latens. The sequence continues at coordinate 25,939 of CAKAKR010059220.1, forward strand.
AAATCATTATAGAAACTGACAAAGAAGAGGAAGAACCGGAGCAGATCCTTGAGACAGAACCAGAGCTGGTCATTGGTTGTTCGGCGGAGAAAGACCGCTTATGGCGGGCGGGTGGTGAGATGGATGGGTCCAAAAAAACAACTTTCAACCAGGAGACCGGTAATAGAGACTGGTGTTTTGTTTTGTGAGTTAAGTTAGTGACGTTTGTGACGTGATTTCTGTACTATACTCCGTATATATTTGACTTAGTTTACATATTTTAAGCCCAACCATGATGTTTTTCCTTAACCTAACTAAGTGCATACGTTACCATAGTTTTGTTGTTGTACAAGTGACACGTGAAAAACCTAAAATGTGTCCTCATGACATGCGGAATGTCCGTGTAATGTTGTGCAATTTATACGCCTTCCCGTGAGACCGGGTTGGTTGTGTACAGACTGGTAATGATAATAGTAATCATACTGCTATGATATCAAAATGAATAACACACAGATGTGTCCATAATGTGTAAGCTGGATTTCACAGACACATTGAGTGCAAATTTACTTTTGGTTTGCTGGGAATGGCTTTCATGGTCCACACTCAAACCAGATGATGGATTCAGAGGCACCTTGCACTCCGTGAGGAAGAATCCCGTATAACGCTTTAAGCCCGTCCAGTGATGTAACTTTGCTCCACTCTCAGTGCCTCTTTTCTTTTTGAGTTTCTTTGCTGACACTAAAGATTTTCTTTGTTGCACTAATGACCTTTTTCCACTAATAAGGCACTGTGGGGATGACCCTTAGCCATGGATTTGATCCCTCAGTTTCATTCTCATGTGGTTCAAATTACAGAGAAAACAACACGGTGGGTTGTTTCTCAGCTCAAAGGAAGTGATGCCTGCAGTCATGTCCTGCAAGAGCGTGGCTGTAGACATGACCTCTAAAAAAGTGCTGGGCTGACCTGTGGTAGCTTAAAATTAGGAAAGCGGCATGTCAGAGACTCTGCAGTCTGACAGTTTGTACCACTCTAGTGACTTCTACAGAGCAGCAACCCCCCTGAGATACTGATACTTGTTCATGACAAAAGCCTGTGAGGAGAGATGAGTGATTCACATTTCAACCCACAACATTTGCAACTCTGTCTCCTAGAAATGATGTTTATATAGTACTAAATTGTTTACCCAGTCATGTCAAAAAATGTAATTGTTGCCTGGACAATGTTCAGAGACCCCATTTTTTGAGTGAAAGAAGCGCTAAACATTTATTTACAGCACTAGTTTTACATTGTGGTTTTGGTTAAATGTTAATAAACTCGTTGTGTCTCAGGTCTCAAGACTACGATCTTTCCGTAACCTTAATCACATGCTGCGAGTCCCTAAACATAACCATAACCAAAAGTTGAATAATGCTATAGTCCCTGTGAGCCGATAATGTATTGCAAGATCAGATATTTTTGCGGCAAACAACTAAAACGTGTTGTCAGATAACATCTTTCTGAATCAACATTTTTGCAACTTGCCAGATACATTAAGGTTTCCTCATTATGTTAATAGAAAATGTAATCTGGCCAGCAGTATGTTTCTAGGAGACATCGTTGGAATTTGAGACCTGTCTATTGCAACCTGATGAAAAAGTATCATTTGATCATGACGAACAAAAGACGACCTACCATGTTTTTCATAATTTTGATGATGACCTTGGGGGTCATGGCAGGGACCTACTTAATCTCATGTAATTTTTCCCCTATTGATTTAGTTCAAATTTGCACTAATAGTGCCCTATCTGCCCTACTTCTCAAAGCAGTATGAATATCAAGGTATTTTATTATAAGCCGAGAGGCTTTTAAATACAAAGTTGTCATACGCAGAAATTTCCCACTGACACCTTAAAAAAGCCATAGTATAGTATATACTATATATAGTATAAGTCGTAAAAACTCATTGTACAGTATGTTGAACATTTTTTAAAAAAGTCTAGTATAGTATGTCGAAAAAATTAAGAAAGGCATTGTACATTTTGTAGAAAAAAGTCATAGTATAGTATGTCGAAAATGTCATTAAAAAGTCAAAATATAGTATGTCTAAAAAAGTCATATATAAGTCAAAGTATAGTATGTAAAAAAAAAAAAAAAAGTCATAGTAG
>CAKAKR010059221.1:4605-27056 GCA_916700685.1 Adelosebastes latens
CAGGCACCGCAAGGGAGGAATTGTTATTTGCAATAGTGCTGCAACAAGGTAGAAGAATACGATTAAACTTAAATAATTCATGTTGAAGAAGTATGAGAACAGCTCATAGATATGCATACAGTCGGCGTCGTGTCATAGTTGGGGGTGTGGTTTACGGCGGAGTCGCAGCGGGGGTTAACAATCCTTATCTAAATAATATATTAAAAATATATATATATAAAAATATAAACATTTTTTGTCATATACATACATGTACATACATGAAATTTGACCTCTGCATTTAACCCATCCTAAGTATTTTAGGAGCAGTGGGCTGCTGCAAGCAACTTGGGGTTTAGTGTCTTGCTCAAGGACACTTCGACATGCAAACTGTTAACCCTTCAGGGTTTTCCGTCCTACGAAGCTGGTTCACTTCTTACCGAGGTAGATCGCCATGGTAACTGATGCTGAACAGCTAACCTGCTCCGGAGCAGGTTATGTTCAAGATAAGAGATCAACGCCTATAAAAGCACCGGCTAATGACCAATCAGTTCTCTTGGAAAATGGCATCACCATTTCTGGAAGATCCCGTTGAGTTAGGTGCGTGGATCGTTAGAGTTTCTCTTCGGAGGTCAAGAGTCTTCAGGGACCGCCAAAACCCTTTAGCGTTTCCCGATGATTACCTGTATGAGCGTTATAGATTCTCGTCTGAGGGACTGACTGAGGGTATGGTATGGACCCAAATGCAGCACAAACATTGGCAGGTAATGTGGATAATGTCTTTTATTCACAGCGTACACAGGAACCAGGACAAGCAGGTAAGTAAAGTCACGGTACAGTTTTAGATGAAGGCTGGAAGCCTTGAGAGTCTTTCGGAGGGGTACGGGAGCTGGACCCGGGTGGGCCGAACCGGAGTACCGGTGAGTCCGGAGCTAGCGTGAGCCACTTGTGTCCACCAAATAATTCAGAAAGCGTCAGCAGGGAATTCACACACACGATGGCGAGTGCGGCAGCACAAACAAAGTCAATAGTCCACAGTGATCCACCGGGTAGCAGACAGGGAAACTCACACTGCGATACCCATGTCAGAAAAGCACCAAACAGTCCAGAGGAGCAGACAGAAACCAGGAACGCTGAGGCAGAACTCGTGGTCGGGGACAGAAGGCTGAGGTTATTTCCGGTATTATGACGAGGCAGGTAAGTCATAGGCCCTGTTCAGACCTGGTATTAACATGCTTTTAAGTACAGGTGTGAACCACACTCAAGACGCATTGAGGACGCATTGAGATCAGGTCTTTCAGACCACATTCAGTACGTGTGTACGGGAATGCGTCCTGGCTACATTAAACCCGCCTACTCATCTGATGTCCAGCTGGGATCCGCGGGATCACCGTGCCCCTCAGGTGAATAAACAGGCAGACACGGCGCTTGTTAGCATGGAAATGGCCTCTGTGCTCTACTGTTTCCTGTCGGTACAACTTTATTTTATTAAAATCTATCTTGTTTATAGGCTACATATCTACAGACTATCAGACTAGGCACACAAAGTGCATTATTATCATACTGTCAAAGATGTGTTTGTGTTTGTGTTTTTGTTCTGCTGCTTTGCGCGGAGCTGACACCGGACAGCCCGCCCGCCTGTTCTCTGTCCTCCCCGGCTCTCTGGAGCGATGTACACCGCTGTTGTCTGGCAAAAGCAGCAGGGTCGGCGGCGCGGAGGTCCCCGGGGAGTATAGAATATGTAGGATATTAATACTGACATTCATGTAATATTACGTCACAACGGCTGCTGTATTAGCCGTGTGTTTACTACGTGTTTATTTGCATACAGAGCGAGGAAGTGAGATCGGATCACAAGTGGTCACTGAAGACGCATTTTAATGCCAGGTGTGAACAGACGTACTTAAAGCTGTCCACTTGTGATCCGATCATCTGAGGACGCATGTTAATACCAGGTCTGAACAGGGCCAGAGACAGGCAAGGTCGGCATCAGTCCAAGAATGAGTGCTGGATAGTCTTGCTTGGGGGCAAAGAACAATCTGGCAATGAGTGAGTGAAACGGGGACGCTTAAATACTGGCTTGATCACTGATGATTTGCTGCTGTGAGCTCAGGTGAGCTGATGAGGTGGGAGTGGCTGACTGGTGGGGTGAGGTGAGTGCAGGCATGAAAAGGAGTAGATTGTGACAGACGTACCTGTTTGAGCACCTTGATCCTTACGTTGCCATTTGTGACACGTCGCAGCCGTGCACATAACAGTGCCGCGGACAGTATGTATTGCATTGCGCTATTTTGCTATGGGCACTTTCTTGTATGCTGTGGGTGACGCAGAAAGCCTCATCAAAAATACAGTATGCAGTGCAATTCGTGCTCTGACAGAGCTGCTAGATGGCTTTATTGTTTTCCCTGGCCACGTGCCCACGCAGACCATAAAAGAGGGCTTTTATAACATAGCAGGTAGGCATTAACCTATGTGACTACTTGATCTATAAATAATGCAGACCCTATGACTTATACTCTTGCAGGCCTATAGTAAATGCAGCCTACTCTTTTCATAAGGTTCCCCAGAGTGCTAGGTGCAATAGATTGCACGCACATATTCCTGATATATATACTGAATATTCCTTTTCATCTTCAGGGCTTTTCAATGGAGTGCTGCTAGGTGACAGGGGTCACGCCTGCCAGCCATTCCTTATGACCCCCTATCCTGACCCTGATGCAGGGCCACAAAAAACAGATTCAACGTGGCCCTCACCAAAACCAGGGTCAGGATAGAAATGACATGCTTCAGTTGGCCTGCGTGGGCTCAGAGTGGCACCCGATCGAGCTTGTCGGATCGTTACGGCCTGTGTTGTGCTCCACAATATCGCCACTATCAGGAAGGAGAGAGCCCCTCCTGTACACGAACAACCCCCTGATGTTTTGGACCACCGCACATCAACCTCGACTACCTTACCGGCAGAGCTGTGAGACAGGCCATCGCACGGCAATTTTTTTTCAGAAACACATAAAACAGACCTTTTTTCTTTTAATTTTCAAGTCTTTATTTTTTATCTTCGGTTCCTGGTAAATAGGAAAATGCATTAGTTTAATTGTTGCCTACATTTGTTTAATTGTTGCCTGGTAAAAAGGAAAATACATTTGTTTAATTGTTTCCCCGGCCTGGAAATAAATTATGTTACTGAATTACCTTCTTTTCGTACTCTAATTTCTCCACCTCCAGTTTTTATGAGGATATGTTTGTAATGTATTTCTAAGGAATTGTAGAGAACAATTAATCCAAACGACACACTTCATGTGCACATAATCATGAGCAAAGTCTGATGCCGGTTATACAACATTTAACCAGGTGCACCTATTGAAGTTGCAGAGCATCCTGGAGTCTATGAGGAGGAAGAGGAGCTGCTGCCTTGGTGATGTTGTCTGTTCGGAGTCCGTGTTTTAGGTTTTAATATAAGGGGTGGACCCGAACCAGAGAGACCAGGCAGACAGGTCAATTAGCTTTAATATTAAAGCTGTTGGCAAAAACAAATCTAACAGGAATCAAAAGCTGAGAATGCAGGCTGAGGAACAAACAAAGTACAAAGGAAAACCATCAAAAACTAAACTAAGTATGAACCGGAAGACATGAGGCACACAGGCAGGATGGCAGGATGAACACGAGTAGAAAGCAGACGACCTGACACTGAATGAGGGAAGCACACGGACTAAATACACAAGGAGAGCAGGGTGATTGAACACAGGTGGAACAAATCAGGGCGGGGCAGACAATCACAAAGGCAGGAAGTGAAATCAGACAAGACACAAGAGGTGACTTTCAAAGCAAAACAGGAAACAAGCTACAACAAAAACCCAGGACTGTGACAGTCCGGGTCAGGTCCTGACTGGTGTGAACCTCGAGGAACCTGAAGCTGTGGACTCTCTCCTGTAGTCCACTTGAGATTGAGGTTGTTGTCCTGGCAACAAGATGTCAGGGCTCTGACCTCCTCTCTGTAGGCCGTCTCGTCGCCGACTGTGATCAGGCCGACGACGGTCGTGTCGTCAGCTGTGTGTGGCCACGCAGTCATGCGTGAACAGGGAGTACAGGAGAGGGCTGAGCACGCAGCCCTGAGGGGAGCTGGTGTTAAGGGTCAGGGTGGAGGAAGTGGTGGTGTCTATCTGCACAGCCTGGGGTCTGCCCATCAGGAAGCTCAGGATCCCATCACAGAGGGCGGTGTTTAATCCCAGGTCTCTGAGTTTTGATGACAAGCTTGGAGGGCAGAATGGTAAAGAATGTGAGAGGAACACGTATGTGAGAATGCTGTTCGTAGCATGTCCTCCATCCCAGAGGACACACTGGATAGATTTACAGTGTTGGACAGGCTGTGTATTCAGATGAATGGAAGCTAGATTTATTGATTAACTAATTGATTTTCTGATGCCATAGCATTTGGTTGAATAAAGTTTTTTTTTTACTATCAGATGGAGTAGATGTAGTTTTAGACCTCTCTCCCTTTCAAAATCCTGATATAAACGGTTGTATCGATTTGCCCGGCACTCCTCATTTTACTTTTAACTTGCCTCATCTTTTCTACATGAATAGAGATCCACTTTTATTGCTCGCCATATGGATTTTATGTATCCAATTATTTCAGAGGTACATAAGTGGCTCCTTCTGGCTCAAAAAATGGACGGATAATTTAAGACTCAATAGAGGCTGTTGTAGATTGCTGCAATCACTGACTGCCGTAGTCATGGGCCTGTTAGCATTTGATGGGACAATCAACCTCTCGGTTTGATTCAGCTGCTTCAGACGATGATTCAAATAAAGTACATGATTCAAATAAAGTACACCCATCACTGCTTTACTTCAGTGATGGGTGGACAATACAGAAGCTCCAAAGCTGTGAAGCTGACTGATAACGTGCATGACCCACAGTAATGTTAGGCATATTAATGAACACTGAAATTGTAGTGGACACTGGACACCCCCCATTCTCATGTATCTTATGTATTATTTTTATTTTAATCTGATATATGTTTATGTGCATTAGCAGCTAATATTTTAGCGAAGCAACACCCTCCCTATTCTTATCTCCTTAGCAGCGGTCTCTCTCTCTCGAGCATCGTTTGATTGGTTAGACCTGATGTAATATACTGCTCTAACTGGCAAGACATTCTTAATGTTTTTCCAGTTTGAGCAACAATGGGGTCCCACCCCTCCATCCCTGAAAAAAAAGGCTCCCTCAAAAGCCGAAACACGATGGTGGAAACGGCGGGAAAGGGGTAACTGGAGGGCATCAGGGAGTGGCTGGATATGGAATGACATAGGCCCTGTTCAGTGATCGGATCACAAGTGGACAGCTTTAAGTACAGGTGTGAACGCACTTAAGACGCATTGAGGACGCATTGAGATCGGATCTTTCAGACCACATTCACAGGTGGTCTGGTCCACATATGACCACATTCTTTTAGCAGTGTGACGCGAATGCGTCCTGGCCACTTAAGGTCTGCCTACTCATCTGATGTCCAGCTGGGATCCGCGGGATCACCGCGCCCCTCAGGTGAATAAACAGGCAGACACGGGCGCTTGTCAGCATGGAAATGGCCTCTGTGCTCTACTGTATCCTGTCGGTACAACTGTATTTTATTAAAATATATCTTGTTTATAGGCTGCATATCTACAGACTATCAGACTAGACACAGGAAGTGCATTATTATCATACTGTCGGAGATGTGTTTGTGTTTTTGTTCCGCTGCTTTGCGCGGAGCTGACACCCGACCGCCCGCATTGTTTACGGAACACAAAAGTAATTCAATACAACATGTGGAAATCAGTAATATCAGTGATGTGGAGCAGGTATGGGTGTGTATGAATGTGTGTGGTGGAAAGAACAAAAGAGAAATTGTTTTCGGGAGCATAGCCTGTCTATGCTATGTTGCTGACGACCCTCCTTCCTGCAAGACAGAAAAGAGGAGCAGCAGCAACAAGCCAAAGGAGAGCTAGAGCCAGGGAGGAGGGGTCGTCGCAACCGGAATTCACGTATATGTAGGATATTACTACTGACATTCATGTAATATTACGTCACAACGGCTGCTGTATTAGCCATGAGTTAACTACGTGTTTATTTGCATATGGAGCGGGGGAGTGAGAACGGATCACAAGTGGCCACTCAAGACGCATGTGGAGACGCATTCTAAAGCCAGGTGTGAATAGACTTACTTAAAGCTGTCCACTTGTGATCCGATCACTGAGGACGCATGTTAATACCAGGTGTGAACAGGGCCATAGAGAGTTAGTATCCAGTATGTATACAGAGAAACAAAGCAAGCAACAGAATGACCGCTTAGGAGCTGGGTGGAGGTGTGACAGTAAATAGCCAAATAAACACTGCATTTCCTTTTCTTTTGCATTTCTCATTTCGAGCTGTTGTGTTACTGTCTCCACTTCCCCTAGTCGTCCTCAGGGACGTAACAACACACGCACACACACACACACACACACACACACACACATATTTGTGCATTTGACCTCCAGGGGTTCAGAAAGTCTTGATTGGTACTTGAAGATGACAGGGTACATACTACACATACATACATACATACATACATACATACATACTGTACGAACATACATAAATACATACTGTACGAACATACATACATACATACATACATACATAACTACATACACATACATACATACATAACGTACAGAGAGAGGGGCCCACTGCTCATTGTTGCCCCAGGGCCTCATGCGGTGTCTATCTGGCCATGTTGAAATGATTAGACTTCAGAGGACTCTCCATTTATTTGAGTTGTTTACCCTCTAACCATGAATACGTCAAATAAACCTGACTGTAATCATAATCTGAAAACCATGTTAATCATAATTCAGTTATCCGAACCACTGATCTGGAAGGGACAGTGGAGGTGAACTGGACTGTGTATTCAGTGAAGCGTGGTGACAAACACAGGTAGTACTGGTGAAATGATTTGTTTTTAGGTAGAAGTTTTTAGGTAAAGCAACAAATTTGGCACAGATGTAGGTTTGTATGTTATGAAAAGATATAGATATCGGGGCGCCGCCAATTTGGTCCCTAAGGGGCCGTGGCAGCCGTTTTCCAAAATGGCCGTCAAATAGGTGCTAAATATTCCTAAATGTTGCAGAAAACCGATTTTATGACTCTTGATGAGATCAGATGTCAGAAGATCACAAACATGTTTTTATTACCTCTTTATTTTTAAGGGTGTTTTTTTAAAAGATTTTAAACTGCGAAAACAAATAAACGGGTGAATGCTGACATGTAGTGTAAAGCGCTTTGAGTGGTCGGAAGAACAGAAAGGCGCTTTAGAAATGCCATTTACTACGTGCGACCTCTCTCACATCGTCATAATCATTTACCATTTGATTCATTGTTGTTAAAATAAAAAGGTTTCAAGTTTATTATAAACATATTTATTATAGCAGCTTTAAGTAGCTTTAAGGTTGGTGGAGTCTTGAAATATGAAAAGCTTTGTTGAGCTGCTATGACATATTGAGTGTAGCAATACAGACGTTGGAGGACTGAGCTCTTTAATTGGGACACTAATGTCTCACAGTGACGAGGAAAGTTTGATGAATTGAGAGGCTGGCTAATGTCTGCCTGACACATGAAGTGGTGAAATCAAACCTAAACCAGATGTTTTAGTTCAATTTACGTTTCTCATTTTGAAACTTACTTCCAAACAAATTGGAGTAGGTTTATGTTGTATGTATGAATAGAACCAGTGCTATTTGTTTTCTGTATAACATTTTCTTCATTTGTTCAGTCCCCAGCACCAGTTATTACAAGACCTCATTATAATACTAATTAGATTATAGTTCAAGTCGCGACAGTGTGAGACTGTTGTAAAATGGTAATGTCATCCAGCTCATTAACAGGGTGGCTAAAATTCTTTATGAGGCCAAATGCCATATACTATATAATATTATGTAAGATCTAATCCTTAGGTGGCCTTAGATGCAGTCAAATACATTGTTTTTATCAGTAAGTTAAGAAGACTTCAAGGCTGTTTATGTGATCCATTGTTGTTCTGGAGAAATTAGCATCATTTTGCAGTCCTGTATTCTCACACCACTGATGTTGTCTTCATTTTAAAATGTGTTTCACTGTCAAAGTTGGTCTTTTACACAACTTTTTTTTTTTTTTTATTCAGGTAAGTTTCACTTGAGAAGAAGCCTCTCTTTTGCAGGAATGCCCTGATTTACTGGAGTGGTTGGGGTTAAGGGCCTTGCTCAAGGGCACCTCAGTGGTGCTGATGAGGGAGGGGTGATGCTGCTTTTTCACTTTCTCCACCCAGATCTCATCCTTGGTCGGCTCGGCTGAGTTACACAGATACAACGGTAGAGACCGTGAAAAACGTAGACTGAGGAGACACAGGACAGAAGAAAACAAAAGAGGGGAGGCACTATTGTATTGTTCCTGGATGTAAAGATGAGTTTTACATTGTTGAAACCAAGGACAAAACAGTCCATTTCATAAACTGCAGCTGAAACAGAGATCAGTAACGTTACTGCAGCGCTGGCTAGTGGCACTGAGTCCAGCTGCTGCTGACTGTCTCCCCATCTCCTGTCCTCTCCCCTCACTGATCACCTGTCTCTCCTCCTCTGCTGTCTCATTCAGACCGTTCAAAGACAGGGTCGCTAAGAAAATAAACGCCCAAAGCACTACTTTATTCTGAAGCCCACGTTATAGCGTTTGTTTACGTAAGATCTCCCCAAGCATACAGGAAAAATCACATTTTTTGGCTAAAATTTCAAAAGTTTTGGGCAACCTGGACTTCTCACCCACAAAAGGCACAACTAGACCACACTGTAAACCATCATGCCAAATTTGAAGTTCCTAAGTTAAATAGTTTCCGAGTTCGGAAACGAAAGTGTGACACGGGAACGGACAGAAGGATAGACGGAAGGACGGACACGCGGAGTGCTACATACCCCCGACTACGTTGTCGCGGGGGTATAATTAAGCTTACAAGCTGCAATAAGTGCTTCGAAGACACTGCCCTGGGTTTGCCTTTCAGGCTACATACATACTGCTCCAACCAATGGCGTAAATATCAACGGTGCAACTGCACAGGGGTCCAAACATCGCTTTCTATACACCATATCCTAACAGCAAGCCGACTTGGAGAAAATAGGATGAGCTCTATTAATCCTCAAAGGAGAAAGTGGTTTGCCACCATAAACAAAGACATGCACAAAAAACTGACAAAGACACATGACAATACGTCAACTACACAATAGATGATACCATGCAGAGTTACTGAAGGGAAGTACATTGTTCCTTTGCAACAACGATAAGGGGTCAGTAAAAGCTAAGTATACAGTCATAAAGAGCAGAAAGTGCATGAGAGTGCGTACAGTGAATGAATAAATAGTGAAAGGTAGACTAGGAAGACTAGTTGGTGCCATTTGCATCAGCTAATGGGGATCCTTTTAAATAAAAATAAGAAATACTACGCACTTCTGTTATTATGTAAACTAACCACGTAGGTTCCCTATCAGCTGTGTGCTCAAGATCAGACTGGAGACGTAAACCACTTATCTTCCTACGTTTGTTCTCTTTAAACACACGTTTTATTATTGCGATATTTCCTGGAAATACATATACAATAAAGCCATCAGCAAGTAGGACACTTCCAAGTGATCTCCCTCCGGCCAGCTGCCACCTTATTTAAGTTTTTGTAGTGAAATGAGGAGGTATCGTAAGGACAACTCCTCATTGTGACACTTTCAAAGTGAGGAATAAAAATATACAGCGCGTCTGACAAAAGTTCAGCAGGCCGCAGCGCCGTGTCGATAGAAAAAGAATGCGATCAAACTGATTTTGTTGCGGACACGTTTCTTGAGCATTAAACCGCCCAAACATGATCAGTGGTATCAGCTCAGAAGCACTACCCTTGGCGTGGCGTGCCACTCGAGTGCTGCGCCCAAAGGTCAAATTATTTCAACTTTGACTCTGGCTGCTGCCGACTGTTGTTGTTGTTGCCTAAAAACAGTGAACGGCGTTCCTTGCACACTTTTTGATGGCATATTATACCTGCGTTGTGCTGAAAACACCATTGAGTCTTGGCCCCACCTCGCAATGAGCAGAGGGCAAATTTCTAATCTTGTGAAGGCAGCTTTAGGCCACGGTTCTTGAGCAGTGGTTAATGACTTTCTTGAGACCTGTAGGGATGAACTTCTAAGGGATGAGTACAGGTTTGTCTTTGTTGTCACGGAGTGGGTTCAGGGATTAACATTTATAGCAATGTAATTTTTACCTCTCATATGTTGGCAAATATGCACCTACTGTAATCTGTGATAACATTTGGGTTCAAGGGCGGGCTGTTGATGAATTTGGAGCTCCGGCTACTGTCCGTGCTGCAACAGGCCCTTTCACAGCAGTCATTTTGACATGTCATAGCAGGTAAACACAGGTGTGTAATTAATAACTTTAAGTATGGTGTTGTTCTATTTAGTGTGCTACAGCCATTACAAGCCAGTAAAACGTCCACCAATAAAGTACAAAAGCTGAACAAAATTATTTCTGTTCTATTGTCATAATTTTAATATCTGTAATGGCTACAATGGCCTGTGTTGAACGATACAAATATTATAAATATGCATACTATTATAACTATTTACTTACTTATTTATTTATTTGTTTAACTTTTTTTGCTCGACTGCTTCCCAGAGGAGCATAAAGTGAGCGATGGACATATAAATGGAAGTTGGAAAAATCCAGCACACAGATTTTTGTCAAAGACCTCGAAAACCGCTGTCCAATAGACTACAGACCGTGGATTTTTAAGAGGTTGTGTCCTGCTAATTTTGAATTATTTTTTTTTACCCATAACAGACCCTCGTTAACCGATAGTTAACCGACAAGATTAGTGCGTCGCATGCAGCGGTGCGTCAGCTGCAGTGTATGAGCACAACAGACAACTGAGTCCCCAGTTCACCCGTTCGGGAGAGTTACTGTAGCAGCCACGGTGCTGCGTGTGTTGTCAAGGACATGCAGCCACTTTCCCAGTGAGTCTCCACCATTTAGTTTAGCTGCGAGGTTGTCAGCTGCGAGGTTGTCAGCTGTGTGTCTGCGCGGCGTAACGATAGCAAGTGTCCGACAGACCGTGCATGTTTGTGCTGTTAGCAGCTGTGGCGTTGCCAGGGGCTTCGTGCTCGCTGTTGTCACACATATACGCTCTGTCAGCACGGCGCAACGTTAGCGAGTGTCCGACAGACCGTGTGTGTGTGTGGCGACGGTGAGTGTGGGGTTGTCGGTGGCGTTATAGCTGTGAACGTAGCTGTTGCAGCGTGTGTACAGTTTATTTGTCGGTGAATAAATGCTGCAACTCCTCAGCTCAAGACCCGAGTCAACTTCCTGTATCCTGCAACTCCGGCTCAGACTCTCTTAAGGTGGGCTGTTAAGGTGGACCAGCTTTTCTCCTTCAAGTGACAAGCCGCCCCTCTGAGTTTTGCTCAGCTATTTAATTTATCTGTAATATTTCTTTTAGCCATTTAACTGACAGTGTTAATCGGTTAAAATTCTTAATGTCGGTTAACGGTTAATTACGCTACTAGCGCTACTAGCTACTGGCCGATAGCCGGTTGTTTGGGAACAGAGACGTTAATACGTCCACCACGGTACAGGCTTACAGCATACAGCCAATATGGGTGTATTAGAAGATAATAAAAGTGATGAATTACAGCCAATATATCCATTATTACAGCTGCGTACAGCTAGCAGGAAGCTGGCAGAACTGGATATGTCATATGAGCGTGCAGGGCGGTGCAGTCCCGTGGGTCTGATGCACGTTCATTAAGCCGAGGAAAATAACTCTGGATTCAGCTGTTAGTTCATTTTACAACTTTATGGACATAAAGATTTAAATTAGGGATATTTAAGTGTTCCTACTGGGAAGTTGGTTTACCTAAAAAAAAATGTATCCTCTGATTTACAGACGTCTCTTTATACATCCATGGACACAGACTCATTGGTGTTTTCAGTCCAAAATGGCGGCAGCGCTGTTGTCAAAAAAGCCACCAGAGTTTTGTCTCTTTACTTTTATACTCTTTGCTGTTTGGAGTGGTTTTGTGTGTCCATGCGTGTGTGCGTATGAATATGTTTTGGTGTAATTATAACTCTTTATTATAACATCAATCCAAGATAAAGCAGTAAAGATATGTGTGCAGCTCGGTAAAGATGGAAATACAACATGATCTATCATTAAGGATCAGGTCTACTATCAGTTCCGGTCAGGTGTCATGTCCAACTCTAACTCTAATAACTCAATCATTATAACACAAAAATATTAAAACAGGTCTTTGCGTCTCTATGAAAATGTATGTATTTACATAACATTTCTATTGCTTTTGTTAAAGTAGCAGTTTTATGGAAAGCGACCCCAATTTCATAATGTTATATGTTGTTTTGATATACTTGCACAGCAAAAATCTGCATATTTTATAAGAGCTCTTGACTTTATTGTTTTGAAATATAGACCGTTGCACACACACAAGCTTGAACACATGAGTTTTTTTAAATCACACTCGACCAACACGCCTCGATCAACAGATTGATTTAATAAATAATATCATCGGGAGAACCAAAAACAGAACAAAATATGATTTGTGTACATCTGAACAACATATGTTTATCTTTTTTTTTATCATTACAGGAGCAGTTGAACCAATGAAGTAGGCAGCAGCACGTTATACAAAGCGAGGGGGTGGGGGGGGGGATTCAAACACCAGCAAGTCCAGATTACAAGGTGACTGGTTGAAGAGAGGGGGTTGGAGGGATGGGGGGAGTGAAGGGTCATAACTGTGACGTCCTAGTCCATGAACCCCCCGTACCTCTTCTGTAGCTCGCTGCCGTTCTCCCAGGCCCGTTTCAACACCCCCCCGCTCTTGCTGCTGTCCACCAGCCACTCGGGCCTGCCAACGCGCCTCATGAACCCTCCGTAGCGCTTCTTGAGCCCGCGGCCCAGCACCGCCTCCAGCAGGTCGCCCTGCGCCACCCCTCCGTCGGCTCGACGCATGAAGCCCCCATACCTCTTCACCGCCTCGCCTCCCTGACCGTCCCCCTCGCCGCCGTGCTCAGCCGCTTCGTTGAGAATCTTTAGGATCTCCAGGCGAATGTTTTCCTCTTCGTCCTGGTTTCCAGGATCCTCCAGAACCCCCTCTGGCGAGGAGGAGCGGCGAGACATGAAGCCGCCGTAGCGCTTCATGAAGCCGCCGTACTTCTTGGCCAGCACGTGTTCAGGTGATGTCGCGTCTTCGTCGTCAGCTGTCATGGCGCCCGCCGCTTCCTGTTCCTGCTGTTGACGGGGGTCGGCGTTCAGAGGAATGTGGTTTTCCTCCTCCATCAGGAAGTCCCGGCACAGGCGGAGCTTCTGACTGTCCAACCCGCCCTCGCACTCAAGTGAGCATGTCTGGAAAAAATCAAAATGATCGTTATGACTTTTCATTATCAATCTTATCAATACAATGTTTTAACATGCTGCCATGCTTCCATTGAAATATCAACAGCTGAATCACTGTGGTTTTATTAGGGAAAGAATCTGTTTATTTTCTACATTAAGGTAAATTAAGGCACCATAGTTCTGTAAAGATGTTAGAAAATATCAGGTCTGTCAAAGTTAACGCGATAACAACGCGTTAACGCAAATTCGTTTTAACGCTACTAATTTCTTTAACGCATTAATGCAACTTTCAATTTTTCGGTAGTATCGGGCTCTAACCTAATGAATCCATCGGTACCAATCATGTCATACTATCTTGTCGCCATGGAAGCTAAATAACGCTCCAAACTTACACTAAATTTTGGCGAGGAAAAAAACTGTCATGAACATTTTCAAAGGGGTCCCTTGACCTCTGACCTCCAGATATGTGAATGAAAATGGGTTCTATGGGTACCCACGAGTCTCCCCTTTACAGACATGCCCACTTTATGATAATCACATGAGGTTTGGGGCAAGTCATAGTCAAGTCAGCACACTGACACACTGACAGCTGTTGTTGCCTGTTGGGCTGCAGTTTGCCATGTTGTGATTTGAGCATATTTTTATGCTACATGCAGTACCTGTGAGGGTTTCTGGACAATATCTGTCATTGTTTTGTGTTGTTAATTGATTTCCAATAATAAATATTAGGGTTGTCAATCGATTCAAATATTTAATTGCAATTAATCACAAATTAATCACACATTTTTTTATCTGTTCAAGCATATTTGTCCACTCCCATGTTGATAAGTACTTGACAAATCCCCCTTTAAGGTACATTTTGAATGGATAAAAAGTGTGTCATTATTTTGCGATTAAATAATTTAATCGATGAGAAGAAGACTGTCTATCTTATCCATGTGTGTGTTAAGAATGGAGCTGGAGTCAGGACATATTTAATATAAAGGTGGGCATTACAATTCACTTTCAAATTATTTTGTTCAGTTTAATTTGAAGATTCATTATCCCTGAAGATTTACTGTTGTGTTCTTTCTGTCGCTCGTTCAAATCGTTGAGTTCAGTACAAAAGTAGGTCTGAAAAAGGGACTGTGTATCAGGTTAATAGATCAGCAATCACTCATTTGCAACTTATTTATTGCGTGTTGTTAAGCTTCTAACCAGAAAGTAATATAATAAGTATACATCACGGCTGAGCTTTCAGTCACGAGTGAGGGGTCCTCAACGGATTCGGTCAGTGACTATAGTGACTCAGTATAGTCAGTTCATTGTTAAATATGAATTAATTCATGTACTGAACATGCAGAGTTTTTGGTTTTAGGAGGCACTACATGTTGAGTATTTCTATTTATGGAAAGAGTGGTAGAAATTGAGAGTGTGGAGTTTAAACGTGTGGGCATTTTTCAGGCAAAGGAGTCTGATGGAGACACACTATTGAGTTAGCATATGGGAAATGTAGGATGTCTTTTGAATCTCGACCCATATAGGGACTCAAAGTCAGGATGTGTTGGCCTCTGCTGCTTCATATACTATTCTCTTTAAGTTCCCCAGTTGTATGGAAGACTGACACTAAGTATCCTAATATCCCTTTAACACACATGAGATTGACATCGATCTTCTCATGGAAAGAAATTAAAAAAGAAATGATTGAGTTATTTTATTCAGAGGGAAACAGATCCTCCGATAGCATTTAATTATAATGAGGCTAAATCATTACCGTTATTTTAAAAGGTAGTTGTAATACCAAATAATTCCCTCCCCTTTATTCTGAAAGTATTCATGAATGTATTCTTGACAAGGTGAACAAACAAAACAGATCTAGGATTCAGAGCTGAAACGATCAAAAATGGATACACAGAAATTTAACTACCAACGAGTTAGATAATAGATTCATCTTTTAAAGGGGACATATCATGCCAGGTTCTTACTTGTATTTTGAGTTTCTACCAGAACATGTTTACATGCTTTATTGTTCGATAAACACATTATTTTTCTCCTACTGTCTGTCTGAATATCCCTGTATTCACCCTCTGTCTGGAACACTCCGTTTTAGCGTCTGTGTCTTTAAGACCCCCTGCTCAGTCTGCTCTGATTGGCTTGTGAGAAAAATATGGTGCACCTTTGCAAAGGTAGTTCTCAAGCTGTGGGTGATATATTCTAATGAGCCTGCATTTGACATAGGAAGGGGAGCCAGATCTGATTGGCTTGTTGAATCACATGTTTTTGGACTAAAAACTGACCGGGTTGTCTGATTTAACAGTTTGTGGGTTGGTCAACCCGTTCTTACTTCCAACTCGTCAAATACTTTGGTCAGCGCCCCTCGGCATCTGAAACCGACGCACGGAGGCACCCTTTAGCAACAGTTTGTGACGAACCGGGCTTTTAAGTTGTTTTGCTCTGGCTTTATCTGTTTGGTGTGGAGAGGAGGTTGTGTTGCTCTGGCTCTATCTGTCTGGTGTGAAGAGGAGGTGGTGTTGCTCTGGCTCTATCTGTTTGGTGTGGAGTGGAGAGGAGGTTGTGTTGCTCTGGCTCTATCTATCTGGCATGGAGAGGAGGTTGTGTTGCTCTGGGTCTATCTGTTTGGTGTGGAGAGGATGTTGTGTTGCTCTGGCTCTATCCATCTGGCGTGGAGAGGAGGTCGTGTTGCTCTGGCTTTATCTGTTTGGTGTGAAGAGGAGGTCGTGTTGCTCTGGCTCTATCTGTTTGGTGTGGAGAGGAGGTTGTGTTGCTCTGGCTCTATCTTTTTGGTGTGAAGAGGAGGTTGTGTTCCTATGGCTCTATCTGTTTGGTGTGGAGAGGAGAGGAGGTTGTGTTGCTCTGACTTTATCTGTTTGGTGTGGAGTGGAGAGGAGGTCGTGTTGCTCTGGCTCTATCTGTTTGGCGACGCCGGGAAGCTGCCTGACATCCCTTCTCACATATGTTCACATTATATGTATTATTTTTGTCATATGGATTGTCTATGTTGTATTTTCATTATATTGTTACTCTGTACACACAACATCTATTGCACACTGGAAGGGGGATCCCTCCTCTGTTGCTCTTCCTGAGGTTTCTTCCATTTTTTTATTTTTTCCCTGTTAAAAGGGAAAAAAGGGTTTCCTTATCCGATGAGAGGGAAACAGAGGGTGTTGTGATTTTGGGCTATACAAATATATATGAAAATAAGTCAAGTCAAATATGACTTGACTTGACTACTCTGACAGGTTTCACTTCCTCCACGGTTATCTCCTCAACTGTAGTTGACAACTATAAAACTCTTAATCATCTAACGACCAACATCTTTTCAGATGGATGTCCCTGAAGCTAAATCTTATCAAATGGGGGGTCCGTGACCTAATGTGTATCAATTTAGGGGTTCTTGACATGAAAAAGGTTGAGAACCGCTGGATTAAACCAAGACAATAAAGCTTGATGAAGTGTTAGTGAAATTGAAATGGAGGCAGAAACACACAGAGAACGCTCTGCCGTCGCTGTACTCCAAGAACGTGTTCAGATAGAGAAGAAAAAAGACGACACAAACGGGTGTTAAGTGTGAAAGAGTCAACGAGGAGAGATTCCAACAGTCAGCAGATGCTTCGGAGAACACAACGGCCTATTTAATCTGTGGTATCCCTCACTTAGTCCCTTAACAATTTAGAAAAACACAATTCAATCTCTCTTGAAACCATCTGTCGCAGCCCGTTCCTCACCCACTGACACAGTATCCTATTCATCTAATGGAGGCCTCCCCTATAAAAGCTGCCCCCCACACACCGCCACCCACTTATCCCAGTCATCCTGGAACTGTGTGAGTCCATATAACCCCGGTAGCAGGAGTGCAATCAGACTGAAGGCATCTGCTGGGCCCTAGGGGGCGGGGGGTTCACACTGCCGGGATAACCTGCTCCCAACCTCACATGTATCATTGGATTCCACTTATTTGATGGCATGGAGGAGGG
Organism: Adelosebastes latens; assembly: GCA_916700685.1. Lineage (NCBI taxonomy): Eukaryota > Metazoa > Chordata > Actinopteri > Perciformes > Sebastidae > Adelosebastes > Adelosebastes latens. Next base: position 21,989 of record CAKAKR010059221.1, read on the forward strand.
ATTCTTGCTGAGCTTTCAGTGCCACCGGCTTATGAAGACAGAATTAATGAAGAGGAAAATTGAATTGAGGACTTATTGGCACCTGAGGGGCAGGGAGCGGGGTGGGTGGGTTGCAGCCCCCTCTGGTGGCCGTAATGGGAAGTACACAAGTAGTGATTGAAGGAAAAAGGGACAGCAAAGACAAAACATGGACTGATTTAACGGCTAAAGATCAATTTAGATTTCAGTTAATATCTTTATCTGTCTTTCCCTCCTCCCCACAATCACTGCTTTCTAAGTGATGTGGAAACATTTTGTGTAAAGAATTCAGGGGCCACGCTCTTTCCTAAAATCTTTAATAACTTTTGGAGGCTGGAAGCCCTCTTCATTGTTGAAGATAATGGAATTATGACCTATCTATAAATGTATAATTTAGTCCTCTGACACACTGCTGTAATTTTAGAGGATTAAGTGCTATAAAGTACTACCAAAATCCATTAATAATGTTTATTTATCCCATTTCTCTTGTTTACAGGTCATATTAGAGTAAATGTAGAGGAGTTCTACCTGAATAAGAGATAAAATAAGAGATTATTGATTGAGATTGTTGGATTATTTGTCAGTATGTTATAATGTTTCAATCAATTTCTATTATTATTACTGCTATTATTACTGCTTTTTCTATTATCACTCTATTACATCCACTGCTATTGATTATTATCAGTCCTATTTGTATTACTATTAGAGCTGCTGTGCTGTTATTGTGTTTGCTGTGCATCTCTCTGTGTCTCTCTCTCTCTCTCTCTCTCTGGCCGCCCACCCAGAGCCCAGTTCTGACCAAGGTTTCTACCCGTTAAAGGGGAGATTTTTTCTTGCCATTCTCACATTGAGTGCGTGCTCATGGGGGATCTCTTGTTGGGTCTCTAAATTATAGAGTACGGTCTAGACCTGCTCTTCAGATAACTTCTGTTATGATTTGACGCCATATCAAAATAAACTGAATTGAATGGAAGGACAATTTTGTTTTATCTGCTGCTATTAAATGACTGTGCATCAATTAAGCAAAAATGTTGATGTCGCAGGAGGACAGATGAGAACATTAACCTGGTCACAGAAGTCATGAAACTCAACACATTTGACACAACTTCATGTGAATTATTTCAAATTTGAGAAAACACTGAAATGTATTTTAGAGAAATGGATCAAATAGAGAACAGGGGGAAGTAAAGACAATGAGGAGGGAAGGAAAGGGGGGAAAGCCCTACCGGTTTAGAGTATTGACTTGAAGCCTACAGAACAATATTACCGTGATTACAGCCAGAGACGGGCTGAAGGAGGACGGAGGGATCAAATGGGAAAAGATGACAGGTGAAGAAAGGAATTAAAATTAGAGAGGGAGAGGAGGAGGAGGAGGAGGAGGAGGAGGAAGGAATAAAATAGATAAAAATCACTCTAATGAAAGGAGAAGACTGACATATTTGTCGAGGCTGTATCGGTTTGAAGTCAACGGGACGGTATTATCATGATTAAAGTATATCTAATAACTGAAGACACAAAATGTGAAAAGAGGAGCGGTGTGCGGAAATGAAAGAGGAAAGGAGAGGAGGAACGAACAGAGGGATGGGAAGGGAAATAAAGGTAAACAGGTTAGGTGAGGGAACTATACAGAGAGGAAAGAATGAAAGTGAAAAACAGAAATTGAAGGGCGCGTACGAAAAAAAAAGAGAAAATAAATACCTGGAACTAATTAAATGGTCGCTATGTATTTTCAGAATGACTCTATGTATTTTGCTTAATATATTATAATAGTAGACTTTAATAAGGAGCTGCCCAGGGCTATTATAAGTCATATCAGCTGATTAAATTACACTTTATGAGGAGGAGAAACCACACGGCTGTTGTACCTGTTACTCACAATGCTTTAGTTTATTTCTTTAGTTTATTTATGATCAGATTGACCACAGGTGAGACAGTCTCTGTAACCTCACTGATTTTCTCAGCATTCAATTATTATTATTTATTTTATCTCTACGTGTGTAATACAGAGAATATGAATAAGAATCAACAGTAAACAGTAATAGAGTAATAATAGAGCCGTTTACCAGGGAGGAGAAACCAGACTGCTGTCCCAGCAGACGGTACACGCACAGGGCGCACTCCTTCCCGCACTCCGTGCCGACCACCAGCGACACGCACGCGCCCAGAACCAGCATCCACACGCAGCTGCTGTGTGCGCGCGGGGCAGCCATGGACTGGAGGACGGAAACAGAAACATTACAAAGTTAGAACATTATTCTCCAAAACCGAGTCACAGATTTATTCATTTAGCAATATCTACTACTAAGGCAAGGCAAGTTTAGTTATATAACACATTTCATACACAAAGGCAATTCAAAGTGCTTTACACATATAAAAGCAAGATAAAAGAGCACAAAGTGCATGAGTTTAAAACGAATAAAGAATTTAAAAGCTAAAAAAAATAAAACAGGCTGCTGCTGCTGTTGCTGTTACTACAAAGGCTGCTTCTGCCACTACAGATACTATGTCAAATAATAATCATTTTAACACATTTGTAAATATTTATGTAGAGCATTAGGCTACCACGGAAGGTCTTTAAAGAGTATAACTGAGCCTTTTGTGATTCTTATTAGTCTTAGTGACAGCAGTAGTGCCCTAATAGTAACTGTAACTGTAGTAGTAATTGTAGTAGTAATTATAGTAGTAATAGTTGCATCAATATCAAATACATGAAGAAGTGTATTTCTTACCTCTGTGGTATTTTAAAGATATTAAAGCTGTTCTATGCTTTCCTAGTCCGCGCTTGCCCTTGGGGGTACCGGCGGAGTGGGGAACTGTTGAGTGGCGCGAGCCTGGTGCACCCGATATATCTGCGCTCGAGCTCCTTGTGCTGCACGCGGAGGGTGGGGGGGCAGAGCAGGTTCACGGTTCAGCCAATCAGCAGACACACCTGTCTCTCACTGACTCCGGGTGAAAAAGTGAAGTCCTACTGGACCGGACCGGACCGGACCGGGTGGCTCGCTCCGGGTGTTAGAAGAACCGGTTAGAAGGAGAAACACAAAGAGCCGTTAAAGTGTTGCGGGAGTCCGTTCAAAGTGCTCGGTGGAGTGCTGCTGCGGCTCCGCGGCTCCGCGGCGCGGTTAAAGTATAGTTGGTGCGCTTACGTCACCGGGGATGATGGGGAGGGGGTGGAGGTGGAGGGGTTAATGAGCGTGACGATGTGACGTCGTAGACCCCCCCCCCTCTTTACCACACACACCTCTTTTCTGTCACACATTTTATTGCTTCTCAGGAAGTCTGTGACATGTAATATAATAAATGTCAGCCCACCAGGCAGGTTCTGTGTGGGAATAATATTTCATGTAGGAATTTATGTCTGTAATACTTCTCCTTAACAGAGATGAATGAACACAGCAGCTCTCTTCTGGTGCGGTCGGCCGGTAGTATAACAGCTCTGCAGGGTTTGGTTCTCGCACTACATGTTGCTTCATGGATTGTTCTTTTATTAAAAATCCGATATGCTGCCCTGACCACATCTAGTCGTTAAGTTTTTATCGTTGTGGTTTTCAGGTTTGATGTCCGATTGGAGATTGTGAAATCATTCATGTGCTATATCGTTTCAGACCACAGTGTGTAAAACATGCAGTGAAACCGGCCTACTGTGGAAGTTTTCACATGCCTGCATGGGACATGACTGGAACGAGAGGACATGTGCCCGAGAGGGTCGATAATAGAAAATATTTTCAAGCGTTATGTGGTCAGTAAAGGTCTCATTGTTACCTCCGCCAAGGCCGAAGGCCTAGGAAGGTTTGTTGTTTTGTTTGTCCGTTAGCAGGATTACTCCAAAAGTCCGTGAGGGATTTGAATTAACTTTTTTGGAGGGGTGGGGTGGGGTGTGGCACAATGAACAATCCATTCGACTTAGGTTGCGATTTCTTTCAGCGTTTTTTTACATTAAACTTGGTGAAATAACAGTTGAGTTCGACCACAGCACACTTGGTGATTGTTGGAAAGAGTAACGACGACGGTTTAGGTGAGTTTTATTTTGTTCCTGTCCAGTTTGAATGAAGTGTTTTACGATGCTCCGCTACGTACAGCTGATCTCAACTTAAACATAAATACACGTGGATGATGGCGCAAGCTGAACGGAGAGGGGTTGGGGGGGCAATCGTACTCGGGCAGCTTGGCGGAGGTCTACGCTCTCCGAGTGCCATTCTAGTTTTTACTGCTATCTATTAGTATAAATTAGGGCTGTCAATCAATTAAAATATTTAATCGTGATTAATCACAAATGAATCGCACATTTGTTATATGTTCAAAATGTACATAAAGCAGCAGTGGGTAGAAATGGAACAAATATAATTTTAAAAAGTTATTTTTATAAAACGGTCACTATATCCTGACAGTAGTGCATAAGACATCAGGTAACAGGTAAGCTGAAAAAAAAATGTGTCCCTGTGTCCTCCGGTGCTCCTAATTGCATCTGCAAGATTTCACAGACTGGAGGAAAACAAGCAGTCAGAGCTGATCTGGAGCCTTGCCTTCTCTGAGCAGCTGTCAGTCACCACGAACTCTGACCAAACGGTCAGACTAGGCAGCGCTGATCAAATATGAATCAATATTCTGTTACTGTAATGTCTATTTCTCTCCTCAAATGTTTTCATAAACACCTTGTAGTGTACTGTTTAGCTGTAAAATAAGAAATGAAATGACCTGTGATTGGCCAAGGCTCCCGTCACAGGCTAGATTTTTTAAAGCCTGAAAACAGAGCCATGAGGAGGTGCAGAAGTCTAGTTTTCTCTCAGAACACTTGAATTACAATATGCTGAAAGGTTATTATGAAAATTTTGCCCAACGATGCCAAAAACATGCTGCCTACTGCAGGTTTACAGGGAGATTTGTCAAGTATTTAATACTCTTATCAACATGGGAGGGGGCAAATATGCTGCTTTATGCAAATGTATGAATATATTTATTATTGTAAATCAATTAACAACACAAAACAATGACAAATATTGTCCAGAAACCCTCACAGGTACTGCATTTAGCATAAAAAATATGCTCAAATCAT
>CAKAKR010059221.1:27076-50901 GCA_916700685.1 Adelosebastes latens
ATGTCTGTAAAGGGGAGACTCGTGGGTAACCATAGAACCCATTTTCATTCACATATCTGGAGGTCAGAGGTCAAGGGACCCCTTTGAAAATGGCCATGACAGTTTTTCCTCGCCAAAATTTGGAGCGTTATTTAGCCATCCTGTGTGTGAATGGATGAATGCTGACATGTAGTGTGAAGCGCTTTGAGTGATCAGAAGACTAGAAGTCTATATAAATACAAGTCCATTTACCATTTAACCAATAACTACAAAAAGTTTCCTCCATTGAGTGTGGCATAGCAGAAAAAAATCAAATGGAATAATAGAAATGTACATAAATCATAATAGTTCTATGGGCTTTGAAAAAGGATTTGACTGCAGTCTCAGCAGTCAATAAAAATCTTAATCCTGAAGCTGAGAGGACGACTAAAGTGTATTGGTGGATTACTGAGTGATCCAGACTTAAACCAGAGCTTTTCCTACATGTTCTCCAGATTAATCTCTAAAGTATTTCATATGCCTGCTCAGACATAGGCTGTGTCGCAGCTTCCTGTATCCATGGTGATAGGTGTTTTCTGGTTATGGTGGGGAGAGCGTCCAAAAGTTTATCTGATTTCTGAACTGTGAGCAGATGTGAAAGCTGCTTTGCTGGGGAGGGGGGACAAAATATGCAGAAATTCTCCAGCAAAGGCAGGCCACAGGGACACTTTTCTCCCACTCCTACTAAAGGGGAACTGAGGTATTTTTCAACCTCAACCCTATCTTCACATGTTTGTGTGTCTAACTGACTAATGGTGACAACAATTTCTGAAATTGGTCCAGTATTGAGGGAGAGCGCTGTAGACGGCAGCTGCAATGTAATCCTATTGGGGCAAGCTGGCACCGTCATTTACGTCCACTAAAAGTGCTTGTTTTTGCCATGACAGGCTCTGATTGTTATTATAAGTGTCTGACATTATGGAAAGAGTCCCGCTCAATGAGAAGTCTCATTTTGAAATCTGAATATCCGTATAGTCTGGCTCAAATAAATACGGGCGGCCATCGAATTCAAAGACCTCATCCACATTGTGGAAATCATCTGAATATTCAAACATGACATTGAAAATCTTTTAGATAACACTAAGCTACGCTCTCTGTACTCCAACGCAACAATTTCTGCCCGGCTGACACTCGCGTTTCCACCATGGATGTATTCCACTATTCCACCGTTGTCTTCCGGCAACACGTCACCTTGCCAGATTTCAGAGCACAATAACAAACAGACTGGATCAAGCAATACATTGACGCTGCTCACTTGCCCTCGCAGCTCGTTTCGCGGCTGCCGGTTACAGCGTTCTCCCTCAATACTGGACCATTTTGTTCAGAAATGATTGTCCCCATTAGTCACTTAGACACAAAAACATGGGAGTGAGTACCCATGGGACCCATTTTCATTCACATATCTGGAGGTCAGAGGTCAAGGGACCCCTTTGAAAATGGCCACGACAATTTTTCCCCGTCAAAATTTGGGGCGTTATTTAGCCATCCTGTGTGTGAATGGGTGAATGCTGACATGTAGTGTAGAGCGCTTTGAGTGGTCAGAAGACTAGAAAGGCGCTATATGAATGCAATTCACCATTTAAACAGTAACTACAAAAAGTTTCCTCTATTGAGGCTGGCGTAGCAGAAAAAAAATCAAACAACACGTCACCTCGCCAGATTTCAGAGCACAATAACAAACTGGATCAAGCAATACATTGACGCTGCTCACTTGCCCTCGCAGCTCGTTTCGCGGCTGCCGGTTACAGCGTTCTCCCTCAATACTGGACCATTTTTTCAGAAATGATTGTCCCCATTAGTCACTTAGACACAAAAACCTGGGAAGATAGGGTCCAGATTGAAAAATACAATCGTTACCTATCAAGGGTATCCAATCTGAACAAGTACAACTCTGCCTGCCTGACTCGGTGGCCAACAACACAACTCTTAAACTGGGGTTAAGGCTGCTCTAAGGCAAATAAAATCAGAAAGGTATGTATTAGAGGCTTTTTCATATAGGTTAGGCCAAGGAAGTGACTGTGGGTAAATGGCTGAATCATAATAAATCAGTATACTACCGTTGTTCCTTCACATCTCAACAAAAATTCCATCCAGATATTCAGGAACTGTTAGATCTGCATTAGACAGGATGGATGGGACATCTAAAATGTTCTAGCTGCTTCCTTATTTCTGTTTCCATTAAAATAAATTTACAACAAATATTTAATATCTGCATTCACGTACAAATAAAAAAAAAGTCTCGTAAGGCAAGAACCTGAAGACATTCAAATAGGCAGTAAAAACGTAAAATAAAACCCCACAATTGGCATCATCAAGATAACCTGATCCCCACAAAGTGCTGTCCCATTCATATTTATACCATTTCAAGCCCTTGCAGCCTCTCACACTCTACCATTTACCAGGTGACGTCAGTCAAGTCCCTGAGGGTTCAGGGCTGAAGGCCGTAAGGGGGGACACTGGGATTGGGCTGTTGTTTCCCTTGTGTCTGTCTGTGCTGTTGTATTGCAGGTGAACCAGGGGCGGAGTCTTGCCTACCAGCCCCAACTGTTGATGTGTGCCATGATGTGTGGATGAGTTTAAAAGCCCCTCCTCCACCCAGCAGCACTCTCTCTCTCTCAGCTCTGCCTCTGTTTGTTCCTTCTTTTCGTTTGTTAATGTAATAAATTCAAAGTTCGGTTGATTCACCTTTGTTTTCTTCCTACATGTTGCTTCCCTTGAGCCAGCCGTAACAAGAGTAAGGAGAAGTTAAAAGGTCAAGTGTATCAGAAACTGCAATTGTGGACCTAATAGAGGAAGAGAGCACGAGTGCAATGAAGCAGCAGAATTCTTCACTGTTTGGTTAGATATCACTCTTTTTAAAGGAACAGTGTCCGACCTGTCCAGGGTGTTCACCCAATGTCAGCTGGGATCGGCTCCAGACCCCCGTGCCCCGAATAGGATAAGCGGTTACAGATAATGAATGGATGTTTTCTTTAGTTTAGAATCACCTGAAAATAAGAATCGTGTTTTGGTTACCTTAGAATGAGCCGTTCATATCTACATAGGGATCGGGTCCTCTTCATGGAGCCGGCCGCCATGTTTCTACAGTAGCCCAGAACGGACAAACCAAACACTGGCTCTAGAGAGAGACTTTCCCCTCTTCTTGTTTTTGTGTCTTCCACCGTAGTTCTCCCACATCCTTGGCACACGGGAGAAGTTTCAGTTGGTTACAATCTGCAACCTCACCGCTAGATGGCTCCAAATCTTACACACTGGCCCTTTAAGCTGGAGTCTGCCTGGCATTTTGCAAACATCACCATTCTTCATATGTCCTTAAAGTACAGTAATTGCACAAGTACTAGTTCTTCACTAGTAGCTGGGACACCTGGTTGCCTCTGTAATATGTTTTTACAGCTCAAAAGGAGGACCCAAATGCAGGACACCAGGCAGGCAGGTTGAAGGAACAAATGGCAAGCTTTAAAGGGGACGTATCATGCTCATTTCCAGCTTCATACTTGTATTCTGGGTTTTATTTATGTATTCTGTCTGAATATCCCTGTATTCACCCTCTGTCTGAAACGCTCCATTTTAGCACCTGTCTCTTTAAGAGCCCCTCCTGAAAAAGCCCAGTCTGCTCCAATTGGCTTGAGAGAAAAATATGGTACACCTTTGCAAAGGTAGTTCTCAAGTTGTGGGTGGTATATTCTAATGAGGCTGCATATGACATAGGAAGGGGAGCCAAATCTGATTGGTTGTTGAATCACATGTTTTCTGACAACAAACTAACTGGGTTGTCTTATTTCACAGTTTGTGGGTTGGTAGGCACTCCAAATACCCAGATGTATGTGCACAAGGTCTGAAAAGGTGAGTTTTATATATATCCCCTTTAATAACAAAAAGCTGATTCCAAAAGACAAAAATAGGCAGGCAACAAAACTGAGGGAGCAGGATGAGGCAAATCCAAGTACAAGGAGAGAAAAAAAAACTTAAGTGAGAACGAAGCTGTAGGCTATAGCATGAGAAACACAAGCAGCCAAAGCAGACGACCTGACAACTCAAACAGGGAAAACACAGACTAAATACACAAGGAGGGCAGGGTGATTAGACACATACAAAGGGCAGGAAGTAAACGCATGACGCATGAGGAGAGTGAACTTTCAAAATAAAAAAGAAAACTAGATGATGCAAAATCCCAGGACCATGACAATGCTTCAGTAGTCTGTCACTGTATGTATAATAACCAAACAGTTGTTGTGTTTCCATTCAATTATCAAGCAAATTTTAAGCAAACTTTTGAAACGTTGCAAATGCGAATTAGGACCGTTTCCTTCAAGTGGTTTGGAGCGAATAAACTTGGCTATGGCGTAGTTTAGTCAGAAGTTGGCGCTATAGGCTACGCATGGCTGTAATCTGCCAGTAAATAGAGAAGAAGAAGAAGTAGAGGTTGCAAACCGGAAACAAAAAAAGTCACCTTGCCCATCTAATCATCTACGAGAGAAGGGTCTTCAGGAATTAGTTTTAATAGTTCATTCACATCAGCTAGTATTGATCATGTTTCATGTTGTCTGGGGACGAAGACACGGGCATTCACACGTTATAGGAATATCTGAGAAGACGCCGACAGCAGAAACAGCTGATCAGTCAAGTGAGTTAAATGTTCGCTACGTCAGAATTGATTCGACAAAGGCGTTTCCATAACACATTTAGCGCTTCAACTCTTTTTCAACAAAGGCAAAAACCACCTCAAGCGAGCGGAAAAACTTTTTTTGCGCAACTGAGGGAGTTTTATTGAATTTTGCCATTTTCATAAAGCTTTTCTAATGTGATATACTTCAAAATAAGCGTAAAAAATATGTGAATAGAAACACGGATAATGGCTTCTCTTGCGTGGTTGGGATGATTCTGGAAAATAACGATTTGCATTGCAATTTTTCATTAGATAACATCTTAGTGTTGGGAGTTGATTATAAGCACTCAAGGATGCTAACACTGTATACTGTCTGAGGAAACCATCCAACTCCGCTGCTACAGGAGATCCTTATACCTCAAGATTCTCAAGAGGCACAAAAAAAGGAACCTGGAACTCAATATTATTGCCAATTTCAGATTTATTTAACCGATAGCATGGGGCGGTCCCCAAGGACTTATTCTGCAGCTGCCAGCAGCCAGGGGTCTTATTCGCTCAGTTGATCAGTGCGTTCACACCAAGAGCGAAGCAAATTTTCGCCTTGCTTTCGAGGAGATGAGATACCAACAACATTTCTTTCTGCCATTTCCACCATCAACCATGGAAGAAATAACCACTGTTGCTGCTTTGTACATGTTGGTGAAGTCCCAGATATGTCAGAAAACCTATCTAGCAAGCCACACTTTGCTACTGCGGTGTGAACCTAAAATAAACAGATTGTGCTGTGATTTAATTGCAATAAACACATCAAAATGATGCCGAAATAACTACATAATTATGCTGATTTGTAAAAAGTCTGAAAATATGCTTTGTCAGGCCTGTCCGCAACACGACAAGCAGACAACTTTTAAAATGCTTGTTTTCTGAATATAGTTTGGATGGATCAGTGCCAGGCTATGCAGCAGCTCCATCATCACTCAACATAAAGTCATCTAGGCATAAATACGGCAGCGACGTTGTTGTTTCTACCGTAGACAGTCTGTGGTTTCTACATAGAGTTTGGTCCGGTCTCTGTACAGATATGATGTTCTATCGTAGCTCTGGGTGACCACAAACACATACAAGATTTATTTCCTCCATATCCGATTCAACAATGTCAGGACGTCAGTGACGACAGGAGGACAATCTCAACGCTGAGAGGCTTTCACCACACGCTTCACTCTTGGTGTGAATGCGTCATTAGTGGGTGGTTTCTTTGCTGATTTCTGATGATGGTGGTGGTTATCGCCTTGAGGCGTCTATCAGCATGGGTTCTTGTAAACTTTACCACAGATGCATTCTGAACTCATAGTTGTTTTTCCATGTGTCGTCTGGCTGGGATGCTAATGCTTTACGTTCTTCTTCTACTGCCGACGAGAATAGTGTTCACTCTCTGAAAACCACTGCATCTCTCTGGCCCGCTCCCCGGGCTGTCGGTGCCTCCAGATGTTTGGATCTCGATCTTTGTCCTCCAGGAGATTCAGCCTCACCTCTTGTCTCCCTTGTGTGCATGTTGTCCATACCCCCCCTCCCCATCTGTGTGAATGGTGTGCCTGAGTGTGGGTCCCCATGATGGAGAGGAGTTTGTGTGGTTCAGGTCTGTTTGGCACCACTTGAAGTTGCTCAACATCCTCCCGGAGTCAATATGTTCACAATGGATCATTTTGTCATCCTTATTTTCCATACTATAGTTTTATCATGTTGTTCTATTCTGTATACACAACATCTATTGCATGTCTGGGTTTTTTGGGGAGTTTTTCCTTATCTGAAGCGTGGGTCAAAGGACAGAGGGTGTTGTATGCTGTACACATTGTAAAGCCCTTGGAGACAAATTAGTGATATGGGCTATATAAATAAGAATTGACTTGACGTGATGTGCTTTCTTGATTGATGGCCACTTGCTGGTTTCATCAGCTCCAACCAGGCTTCCTCCGCTTCGACCAAAAGTCCTGAATGACATACGCACATCACGACTCCTTAACTAACGTTTTCTATCCCTATGTTCTGTTTTATTTGGACAAATGTCTCCCATGTCTCACTCACACACACACACAGGCAGTGTCATTCATTGTGTTCCCTCGTATACAACCCCCACTCCACCCCACCTTATCTCCCCCACACAGATAGCTGCTATCATTGGTGCAGGTATAACAAAGACAAGCTTTTTAATTAAGAAAAGGCGTTCTGCTAACATCACCACGCCGCCTCACTGTTTGTTCCCAGCACTTATTTGTCAGAAACATGAGCCTCAATAAAGATTAACCTGCAATGCCAGTTATGAGCTGTTGGTGTGAGTGTGTGTGTGTGTGTGTGTGTGTGTGCATTTGCATGTTTGTCTATGTTCTTGCAAGTGGGAAATTGGAGAACAAAGACTAAATTTCAAATTTTATAGAGGCTGCTGGCATGCAGGGTTTATGCTAGACCTTTTTTTTGACGGCCAATATGCCCGTTAATATTCCAGAATTAATTATAAATGAATGAATTGAATGAATGAATTCATAGACAGGGGGTGTTGTAAGATAAGATAAGATAAGATAAGATAGAACTTTATTAATCCCGAAGGAAATTCTTGTGCCAGAGATTGCTCAAAAATATAACAAAATTACAACAAGTTCAAGTGTATAAAATACAAGTGTATAAAATAAAAAGTACTATTTCTAGCACCAGTGCCTAAAAGAATAACAATTAAGTAAGATACATTTAGTAAAATTAGTACATAAGAAAAGTAAAATAAAAAAAGGTAAAGTGTGCTAAAAAAAACAGAAAAAGAAGTAATATTGCATGTGATGAGAAAAGAAGTAATATTGCACATGTTGGACATTAATATTGCAAACAATGAACAGTGATATTGCACATGAGAATGGAAAAAGTAGTATTGCACATGATATTTATATTATAGTTGTTGTCAGTGTCCGGTGTTTTCAGCTGTCCTTCCTGCAGAAGGGGGAGGAGTTCTATAGTCTGATGGCCACTGGTAGGAAAGACCTCCGTGGCGTTCTCCGGTGCACCTCGGTGGTCTCAGTCTACGGCTGAAGGTGCTCTGGTATGACTCCAGTGTGGCGTTCTGTGGTGCACCTCGGTGGTCTCAGTCTACGGCTGAAGGTGCTCTGGTATGACTCCAGTGTGGCGTTCTGTGGTGCACCTCAGTGGTCTCAGTCTACGGCTGAAGGTGCTCTGGTATGACACCAGTGTGGCGTGCAGAGGATGAGAGGCGTTGTCCCTAATACTAAATAGTTTCCTCACCATCCTCCTATCCAACACCTCCACCAAAGACTCCAGTTCAACTCCCAGGACAGAACCTGCTTTCCTGATGAGCTTGTTGAGTCTATTAGCGTCGGCTGCCTTCACCCTGCTGCCCCAGCACTCTACAGCGTAGAAGATGACGCTGGCCACCACCGAGTCATAAAACATCTGCAGCATGGTTCTGCAGACGTTGAAGGATCTGAAAAAAACAGGCGGCTCTGACCCTTCTTGTACACAGTCTGTGTGTTCTTAGACCAGTCCATTTTATTGTCTAAGTGGACGAATGTCCCAATGCCTAACACTGCAGCTGAGTGTTAAGCTCTGCTGGCAAATAAATCTCCTCCCATTTAAATACCAACCTCTGGACTGGACAACAATGTTCCGCAATTTCAATTGCAAATTTCTAAAATTTCACAAAATCAATTGCATATCAGCACATGATGATCTATAATTATGAGCAGATGTGACAAGATTAGATGATAAATGGAGCACCAGCTGGTTTTGATAATTCATGGCATTTAATGTTGTTTCCCACCTAAAAGGCCTTTAGCAGTGAGTGGCAGCAGGACAGCTTTGTCTGCAGTAGGCTAAAGGAAGAACAAGCAAGACATCAATATCTATTTCAGAAATTAGTTTCCTACACCCATATATCAATTCTTCATCATTTGTATGTTTGAATTCTTGTTATTTCAGCACTTTTTTCAAATTTTTATGTTTTTTTCTTGTTAGTCTTTGGCACAAAAAAGGTGGATGGACACCTACCTACAGAAGGAGCTGCAAAAATAAACTGCAGCAAAATCCAGGTGGGTACATTTCTGTACCAGAGAGATCACGGTGCACACACACCTCTGTGGCGTCTCCTCTCATCATTCCTCTGTGTGTGTGAGTGTAGACGGAGGCTTCTTCAAAGTTTGCGGGCCCTCCCCCCCCTAAATGGTGGCGTTTTGAGGTTGATGGATCCGCGTTACGCACCGCCTCTCTGGCAGCGCCCGGCTGCAAGCCCGTACGTACTGCATCTCCGCTCAGGCGGTCCGATTCCCCCGTGGGTTGCATCAGAAAGCAATACAATTTTCTTTCTTTGGGAGACTGCAGAGGCAGAGAGTCCACTCGCAGAGCACCACATACATCTCCTCGCACACTTTCACTTTGCACACGAGCAGATCCGTTTCCTCAGCAGTAAACGGCTCACTTCTCCAATTTGCCGAATACGCCTTTTAAGCAATGCTTGAGTTTAGCAATGCGCCAATGTGCAGGCGCACCTGGCTTTTAGAGGGCGATGAAACTCTGATTGGTTTAATTCCTGTTACGCCCAAAAAACACTATGATTAATTAAGAGACTAAATACAACCCCTTTGCCCCTTGCGGCTTACGCTTTGTCCACACAGGGAACGTCAGCAGCTTGTGGCGGCTGCCTTGCTGAACGGCTGCGTGTTTCACGCGTGTGCTGTCAGCCCTTTCTTTCTACATAGAGTTTGCCTTTCATAATGGCCATTTCATTTCATTATAAATTTCAGTTATATTTATTTTAGACAGAAAAAGGTTAAGAAATGTGTGATAATTTGTAAATAATGGTGATAGTCCACAATTAAAACCCCGTTCTATATTGTTACGAGCCAAGCCCTGTCTCTTTAAGGTGTGGCCTTGTGGGTAACCTGTGTGTGACGTAGTTGAGCGGAGGAGCTGGTCTGTGTTGTTGTGATGGACAGAGACGGAGAAGAAGTGTGCGTTAGTTAGCCGCAGCCACGGTGAAGGATAGAAGTCAGTTACCATTGCAGTGTTACAGAGAGGAGGTGAATTTATGTTCTGACGCTGATTTATGTTACGTCCGTTGTTCCGAATAAAAGTGCCGGTCGTCACAGTAGAATTGACTCGAGAAATCTGTTACCAACTACGAGCCAGGCTAGGCTAAAGTTAGTTAGCCAAGTCAAGGAAAACTCCCAACTACGGTTCGGAGCTGAGAAGCTGGAAAGGTAACAATATTTATTCATGGAGCTCTGCAAGTCACTGCATGTTCTACAACACTGTCCTGAACATATTTCAGAATAAAAGCCTTGTGTTAACAAATGAAGGAACTCTGTCCACTGAAAAAAACGCTTGAGGACTTTTATTTTTAAATGAAAGCAGGAAGTTTTGATTTAAAAATAAATTTTTACTTTTTTTCATGTCCGTGACATATATATACAGATATAGACATCGAAAGTGTAGTAATGTTGCTGGTATGATGTCAATATACAGTCAATAGATCACTTTCACTGTCTGTCGTTGCTGTGAATCGTGGGTGGCTCGCGGTAAAAGTAGGCAAGACCTTCAATCTCTAAAAGAGATGCAGCTGACACGCAGCCGAGGCGATGCACTTACACCATGCACTTTAGGCCATGCGCTATAGATCGTTAGAATAGGGCCCAATGTGTCTGGAGATTCATACCTGAATGCATCAAGACCCATAGATAATGATGGCAGTCCAGTCACAGAGGCCTGACAGTGAGTGAGACTAAATTAGCTAGGTCATGCTAAACAGCATCCACATTGACCCTTTTTCTAGATGGTAATATTTCAGCTGTAGTTGTAGAAACTTCATTGAAATACTCTGTCTTTTTTAGATATGTTTAATAATGTATCATGGGTGATGTGCTGTTATCTGCTTTGGCAGGAGACACAGATAAAAGCCATTTAACAAACAACGCTGTGTTGTTTAGTGCTGTGTACAGCAGTAAAATGATAGTTTGAGCCACAGGCTGCTGGGTTGTTACCAGATAAAGACAACAAACAAGAAATGATACTGACAGCTAAATACTTAATGCTGTCTGCACATATATACACACTTACTTTCTATTGCAGAGAAAAACAAGGCTTGACCGCTAGCTACTGCAGGAACATTAAAGGAGCTCAACACTATTGTAAAAATCTTTATTTGCTGCGTTTCCTAGAGTGAGAATAGAAGATCAGTAGTGCATTAGTGGGTAACTTCGGCATTTTTCTACCATAATTGTCCCATGTTTTTGTGTCTGACTAATTGGGACAACAATTTCTGAAATTGGTCCAGTATTGAGGGAGAGCGCTGTAGACGGCAGCTGCTCACGGTGTGCTATACGGTGCTATTGGGGCGAGCTGGCACCGTCATTTACGTCCACTTAAAGTGCTTGTTTTTGCCACATTATGGAAAGAGTCTCGTTCAAGGAGGAGTTTAGTGAAATCTGGCGAGGTGACGTGATGCAGGAAGACAACGGTGGAATAGTGGAATTAGGGTTGTCAATCGATTAAAATATTTTAATTGCAAATAATCACATGATTGTTCATAGTTAATCGAATAATCGCAAATTAATCACACATTTTTTATCTGTTCAAAATGGACCTTAAAGGGAGATTTGTCAAGTATTTAATACTCTTGTTTTATGCAAATGTATGTACATATTTATTGTTGGAAATCAATTACCAACACAAAACAATGACAGATATTGTTCAGAAACCCTCACAAGTACTGTATTTATCATAAAAAATATTATAAATAAATTAAATTGGGTACTTATAAATTATCATAAAGTAGGCAAGTCTGTGGAGGATGAAATCCCTCTGGTGGAGTGCGCTCTGATGCTCTCTGGGGGATCCACGCCAGAGGAGAGAAATGCCTGCAAGAGAGACAGCCTCACACAGCCAGTGTGAGGTGCGCTGTGCAGAGGAAACCCCTTAGATTGCTCTCTGTAATGCACAAACATGCCTGACAGACGTGCGCGTAACATGACAGGACAACAGGACAGGCACGCACTGGGCAGAGGAGATGAGACATGGCTTCCTCCTCAGATCTGTGAGGAGGAGGAAAGAACCCACCCAAGGTTATCATTCTCGATCTGAAGGAGCTGGTGATGTTTTTCGGCGTAAACGCCGGCGTAAAAATAGCCGAGCTGCCATCTCCTTGGATCCTGAGACATGAATGAGCCACAGAGAGAGCAGTTAAATCGCTAATGGTACATGTCCTCACAGCCTCCGTCCTCATTGGCGTCCGACGCGACTCGCCACCTCTGGAAACTCCAGAGAAACTTTCACACTAACAGTTGTTGTTCCAAAATAAAATAGATTCAGCATGGCTTATTTCTCGCATTTATTGTTTTCAGAAAAACATTTCGGTGAACCATTTTCGTGATATAAGAGAAGTAAGTTTCCAAACGAGCCGCCATGTTACCAGGATAAGATACTCATGTTCATGTAAACACTCTCGCTGTGATGATGTTTACAACTAGGGATGCACCGATACCACTTTTTTTCAGACCGAGTACAAGTACAAGTACTTACATTTGGGTACTCACCGATACCGAGTACCGATACGAGTACCGATACGAGTACTTCTCTGTGCCAAAAAACCCTTGTTAACAGCCAGCGGGAAGGTGTGAGCGACACACGGCAGGCTGAGGAGTCCGCCATACGAGGCGGTGCGCCGCGACCGGCTCTAGGTCGGCTTGGAAAGGCTCGGGGCGAAGGTGGCTCGCGGCCACAGCTTTACAGCGCTCCCCGCCCGGACCTCGCCGCACTGTGGACAAAGGGCTCGATGCACTGTCCTCAGTGTGCCCCAACCGCGTCGTGCTGCCAGATCGGGGCTCGGCCCACGTAAAAGGCGCTGTCGGCAAACCACCCGACCCGTCTTGAAACACGGACCAAGGAGTCTAACGCACGCGCGAGTCAGACGGTGCAAGCAAAACCCCGTGGCGCAATGAAAGTGAGGGCCTAGAGCAATCATCCATTTCATCATGTGTCTGTGAAATTAGCTCTCACATATTCAACAATGAGGTGTTTGATCATTATTCACACAGTCCTTAAAGGTTCTGGATCTATTGAACACTGATAAAAAAAAAAAAAAATCAGTCCGATGTTAAAAGACAACGAGGGTTGAATGTCACACACTTTAATAACGTGAGAACAATGCATTGACATATGGCTTCAAACACAACAGTGCAGTGTATTGTTTGAGCAAACCCAAATTCCCACACATATACAAGCCATCTGACAGGTGATAAAATAAGATAAGGTAATCCATTATTAGTCCCACAGCGTGGACATTTGCAGGATTGCAGCAGAGGGGAACAGCTGTGCAGCACATTCAAAGTGGTTGACGTCACTTCAGAATAACACTGAACTCTCTCACCTGTTATCATCGTCAATAAACCCTTACGAAAAAGTAGTATACTTCAAGTTTATTTTATGAAGTATACTTAAGTAAAGGTCAAGTATATTTCCTTACTTTACGTACGTAGTAAGTATAGTAATATCAATGCATTAGTAGTATACTTGTAAGTGTACTAATTCAATACTTCTTGGGACTAAATTGGCCCACTTTTTAGTTTATAAAAGTATACTTTTTAAGTGTACTTTAAGTGTAAGAACAGTAAACTTTGAGCACACAAATAGTTTACATCTAAGTTGTATTTTGTACTGAAACTGTATTATGAACTATACTACAAGTGAATTGGTATACTGTTATATACTTTAATAGTTACATACTTGAAGCTCATTTCTTAGTTTATGAAAGTACACTTTAAAGTATACTGTCAGCTTAATAGTTTTTTATACTGCAAGTATACTTGTATATACTTGTAGCCCACTTTTCAGTTTATGAAAGTTATATTTATAGCCAATGATTTATGCATTACATAAAGAGACTTTCTCCTTTTGATATTTGACTTGATGTTTTGTGATGATAAAACATGTGGTGATTTTTGTTCCAGATGACACAGGTTTAAAAATCATCTAAACCTTAAACTGCAGCTAACGACAGAGCAACGGTCTTCTTGTGATCAATGTGTTTTGTTTGTATTGTGAGATAGGTGACATTTCCTTTTCTCTCGGGACTTTTGTTGTTATTTTTGATGATCGGATTCCACGATCTATTATCTCCCTTAGAGGACAACGACTTGGACGAAACTGTGACCAAAATTCAGCAGCAGCATCCAGACTCTGGATACAAGATGATGCACAAGGCATACACATACAAAGTAGCCAGAAACAGGTTGTGATAACGGAAAGGAAAAAAAGTTGAAAAAATCAGGAGAAAAACGGGACAATTGTGACCTCAAGAGGAAACCGGGAGAGGGCAATGACAATAGGGATGGTTTCCTAGTATGCCCTATCTCTCCTCTCAACTCCCACACACGGCGAAAAACGTTCCCCAGCCAGTGGACATTCGTGTGTTACTGTATCCTACACAGGAGGTTAATAAACCTTATGTTGCCCATGTGTACTCTATAGAGTCTGATTCATTTATAAATCTGCAGGTCTTAATGGCACGGTGCTTCTCTGAAAACCGAACTATAGCCTAAAACACAAAGACATTATCACACACATCACTGCTGGATCAGGATCATAACACGCAATTATCTTTGAATTATGATCATTCAGGGAATTATGTTGGACGTCTGTACATCAGAGAAAATGATCCTTGACTCTGAGCAAAGTGTCATTTCCCCCCAGCCCTTATTACCCAGCATGATTATGTTGTTTCTGAGGATGATGGCTAGTCAATCATCAGCACTACTAGCAGGTATACCAGCCTCTACTGCACATACACACCCTTTACAGTATGTATACACGTAGCCTACACTGCGCTAATCAGTGCTCCTATAGCCCACGTCACTCTGATGATAGACAGAGGGGCTAAATGTAATGACTGCTGTTTACGATCAATCAGAAAGAGGGACATAGAGGGAGAGATAGCAATAATGATGATCGGGAGGATGAGCAGTTTCCCTCATACCTCCCATCCTGGTCAGAGGAATAATGGGGAATGACTTGTGCTTTTGCTCTGGGGGGGGGGGGAGATGAAGGGCAGTCGGAGGAGACAGAAGGAGGGATAAGAAAAAGGAATGAAATGAAATAAATAAAGGAAAATGAGAAGGTACAGTAGAACGAGGTGCATAGAGAGGACAGGAAATAAGAGTTGAAGGGGAAATTAGATGAGAAAAACATGGCAGACGATTGTGTGAAGAAAAGCCCAGAGGAGAAGAGAAAAGAACAGCTGTAAACAAAAGTTAATGCGTTAACGCAAACTTGTTTTAACGCCACTAATTTCTTTAACGCATTAACGCAATTTTTAGGTTGTAGCGGCTCAGTTTTAGAGCTAGAGTGAAGATACTGGTATCATATGAAACTAGAAATCCAACCATGTCGTACCAGCTTGACATGAAGGAGGCTAAATAACGCTCTAAACTTGGCGAGGAAAAACTGTCATGGCCATTTTCAAAAAAGGTCCCTTGACCTCTGACCTCCAGATATGTGAATGAAAATGGGTTCTATGGGTACCCACGAGTCTCCCCTTTACAGACATGCCCACTTTATGATAATCACATGCAGTTTGGGGCAAGTCATAGTCAAGTCAGCACACTGACACACTGACAGCTGTTGTTGCCTGTTGGGCTGCAGTTTGCCATGTTATGATTTGAGCATATTTTTTATGCTAAATGCAGTACCTGTGAGAGTTTCTGGACAATATTTGTCATTGTTTTGTGTTGTTAATTGATTTCCAATACTAAATATATACATACATTTGCATAAAGCAGCATATTTGTCCACTCCCATGTCGATAAGAGTATTAAATACTTGACGAATCTCCCTTTAAGGTACATTTTGAACAGATAAAAATATGTATGATTAATTTGCGATTAATCATGACTAACTATGGACAATCATGCAATTAATCGTGATTAAATTTTAGTCGATTGACAGCCCTAAAAAAGATATAACAGATATGTAACAGATATAAAAATAGAGAGAGGATGTAGGAGCAGATTGGGTAGAGATAACAGAAAAGAAAGAAGAAGAGGAGAAAAGAGCAGAGAGCAGGAGTTGAGTGGTGAAGAAGGGTTTGAGTCAGTCGGAAGTCTTGACTGGCAACTGAGTTCCAATATGTCTTTTATCCCGGAAGCAGTGTTAGTCGTGACCTGCACTGGCAATATACACAACTCATTAATGAGTATCGCTGGGTTCCTTCCTGCACTACCAGTGGGCCTTTTTCACACACAACCGCCATAAAATATCAAAAAGAAAAAAATCGAGGGTTTCTAAATACAGTAAAATGTGAGTAGAACCAAAGAACGTACATTGAACTGTTGGCTGTGGTCATTTGACTACTTCAAAAGAAAATGGCGCTCAGCACTGTGCACTGACCATAGCAATAGAATGAATTAAGCGTGATTTATGCTGGCCACATCCGCGAGGTTGGGTTGCGAGTGTCCGCACGGCCAAAGGGGCGTTACACCGTCAGACACGGCCCTTCGCGGGGGGTTCCGTGCAGCTGGTTTTTCGGCTGTCAAATTTTTCCAACTACGTGGACGCGGATGGGTGGACGAAATGGAGAACTTTGAGGAGCTTTGAGAACGTCTGTTTGGCATGAGGAGAAACCCACATGGAGTGTAAAAGATTAAAATGTATCCATGTCCATGCCGTCGTTCTTGCGTAAAGTATAACCGAAGCCTTAGCCCGCTACAACGGTCACAGTTCTTTGCGATGGCAACGGTAGACATATAAACGGTTGCTGCTCTGACCATCCAGCTCATGAATGTATTACCTGCTATGTTGATTTGAATGGGATTGTCCGTTCTACTCTCATTCAACTTCTATGGTCAAGGGTCATTGGGCAAGGCACGAGCGTGAACAATGCGAATCATGAGACTGAAACCAGGCTCGTCAAGGGTTGGCATCAATAGAGCGCTCCAGGGATGACGTATTTTTTTAGGCCAAACGGGAAGTTTGCATCACCCTGGTTCCCTCGACAAAAAGCCAATGGGATTGTTCCACTGGGTTTTGGATTATTGAAGAAAATAAGCTCTGTGGCAAACAAACTTTTATGATACTTAAATGTTTTGTTCAGCAAGTTAATCTTCACAAATAAACACCACTTTTATGATTTTTTAAGCGTGAATGTAATCACCAGAAGTAAAAAGGTAGCGTTAGGCTACAAACAAACTGCACCACGGTTGCATGAACGCGAGTATACACAACGAGGCTGTAAAGGAGGACGAGTCGGCGTGATGACGATCACTCGTCTGTAGCCTTTTTTAAAACACATAAAAGATTCAAACTTCTCATTTTGCCACTTTTTAGCAACCGCCTTTTTAAAGAAACATAAAGACTTTGTTAAAATCTCTTCAGCTTGTGTTAACCACAGACCTTATTTCAGGCATCTAACTAAAAACCCATTCAAAAAACCCGTTGACTTCCAGACGAGGGAACCGGAAGTGCTAAAATGCTAACTCATTTCCGGGTTTTAGGACTCATTCACTTTATTGAAAAAATATAAATGTAATAATTTCCAAAATTCACAACATGTTTTTTTATCTGACAAAATATTCTGCTTCAATCCATATTTTTTGGCGTTTAGCCTTTCAAAACCAACATTTCCACTGCGGTTTAAAAAACACAAAATAAGGCAAGCACCTGTATTAACGGGCCGGTCTAGCAGCAACTCACATTTTCCCATTTTTTTTTAGGGTGATGACATCATAAAATATGACGACAGACATTCGAAACCGTACATTTTCTGTGAACACGGAAGTTTATTTTGAAAAGACCCTACGCACGTAACGAGTGGAAACTGACAAGCCATCCCTGACATCCAGAACTGAGGCTAGAGTGGTACCTAGAGCGTCATAGTTTGAAGCGTAGGGCCACTGATCAAGCGTTGGTATTTGAGAAGTTGAGTGAGAATGTGTTGAATGTGTAAGGACAAAAAGCAGCTAATTTCTATGTAATTTCAGTGTACCCTGTAGTGTCGAGGCAACTTTCACAAGTCGCTTACTGGCTTTAGTGGCTTAGTTACACTTGGGAGGAGTAAAGATTACACATGGAGAGATAGATGCAGTTACAGCTTTACAACATCCATAAATGGGGTTATTGTGCGCAAACAATATGCAAGCAATAGATGGACTGGTTACTTCTGCTAAATTTGATGATTGACAGAATTAATTTAACCTTTTGTTTTTTGGTCTTTCTTTCTTTCTTCCTCCCTATTTTCTGGTGCCTTCATGTCGTCTTTCATCACTCCTTCCCATTTTCTCTACCTCTACCTGGTGCCGAGCGTCGGGCCGTGATAAAAGTAAGCATGCCAACCCGGTAACCGTAATGTAACAACCTTGGAAGCTTCCATCAGATACCGGGAGAACACATTTCCTGAAAGTACCACAACAGCAATAACAACCAAATAAAGGCCCACTCCACTGATGAGAGAGAGTCTGGAAAATAATCATAAAAAAAGTTGCTTTGTATCAGAAAGAAAGGAGCCATTTTTGTCCAAACAACATTCATCTGAGGGGCCACTGCCTGAAAAGAGTTCCTATTCTACCAAAGATGAGTCAACTACGTTGTCTGTTGTGTTTGTATGATTGCATGATTAATGCTGATGGCTGTGATTCTGCAAAGCCCCCTATTGAAACGCCACCAGTGTTTTTATTCGAGCTTCCCTTTGATTGGCTTGTCAGTTTGCTTGGACAGATTGGAGCATAATGTAGGCCAGCAGTACCTGACCTGTACTACCTCAAATCACACATACTGCATTCACACCAACATACAGTACACTTTCACTCCATATTGTTTGGATATAGAGTTTAAAAGTGGGGGAAACAACAACAGTTAGTTGCAATTAAAACTGCCAGAATATAGAGTTTAATGGTAACTTTGGTGTTTTTCAACCCTGACCCTATCTTCCCATGTTTATGTGTCTGAGTGACTGATGGGGACAACAGTTATTGAAACTGGTCCAGTATTGAGGTTGAATGCTGTAACCGGCAGCCACGAAACGAGCTGCGAGGGCAAGTGAGCAGCGTCAATGTAGTTATGTCGCCCGTCAGTGCTTGTTTTTTTTGCCACTGACAGGCTCAGATTGTTATTTTAACTGTCTGACAACACAATATGCTGAAAGATTATTATGGAATTTTTGCCCGATGATGCCACAAACATTCTACCTACTGATGCTTTAAAGCTGCTTCCAGTGCAGTTTTTTGTCAAAATAAGAGGTTCCGAGAATTGTGCTGGGATTTGTGGAAAATCAGGAAATTGCCAATTTGACAGTGCAATCAGCATATGAGAAAAAGAAAAGCCTGCCAAGAAAATAAACAATTTCGACATTAAATCTGATTCCATCGCAGATTTCCAGATGAGTGATGAATCGACAAAAGGTGAGTCGGTGTCTAAGTTGCACGAAGACGTCAAGTTCCAGACAAGTCAATTCACCCAAGATTTCAAGTCACAGTCAAGTAAATGATGAATGTGATGTTGTTTTGGTAAATGAGATTCGGAACACTTTAACATTTTTTCAATCTTTAATAGTGTGCCAGTTACAAGTGAAACTGATGATGTGGAAGGGGGAATTGAGATGGAGCAGCCTTGTCAGACTAAGAGTATTGCAGGAGATGGTAACTGTTTCTTCAGGTCTTTATCGCACGTGGGAAGTGGAACTGCAACAATTCACAGAAAGATCAGACTTGCTATATGATGGTACATCCTTGGAGATTTTTGTCATGAATTAGACATATACCTCTATTGAGCATTCCCAATGAGCATTTTTTTGTTGAAAAGACATTGAAAAAACGTCAATGGCCACCGGTGAAAAGACTGTATCAATAGGAACTTACTGTGTGTGTTGTATTTGCAACACGGAGCAAAAGTTGTTGTTGCACCCTAGAGGAATAAATAGTAAAAAAGAGTGTGGAAACGGCATTTAAACGGCATTTACCGTGTATTTCTCTCGCTTGTTTTCGTGACTAAACGTAGTTTGGAGACCTCATCAGGGATTCCTTCTGGTGAAGATCTTGTAGCGTTTGACCTCCTGTCTCTGGTGTGAAAACCACAACGACTTCAAGACTCCCGATTACAAGACAGCAAGTTGTGTAGTGTGAACAGTACAGAGATCTGACCACTTTGAAAGTCGTGCAGTGTGAACTTTTATATGTACTTTGGCATTGCCATATATGTTCACCACAATATCAGAGGGAGTACTGGCCATGTTTTGTTTTGTTAAAAGGACACCGTGTCTAGTATTACATGAATGAATTTGGGAATTCAATTTGAAGCTTCCACATCTTTTTGCCCATTCTGTATTCCCATTTAAATTTTCTTTTAATAATATCTTCAACATTGCTTAACATAGAACAACGTATCCTCAAACAATGATTAGTATGATATCTTCCCAAAAAAAATAAAAAAATATTTACAATTATTTTTTGTGCATGCTCCAATGAATGTCCTGCAACACGAGCGATCAGTGTGCCTGCACAAGCCCCTGCAGTGCAGAACCTGTTTAGGCAACAAAACCACTTAGTAACCACTTAGGTTTAGGAAAAGATCGGAGTTTCGGTTAAAACCACTACGCTATCTTACACCCGGCAGAAAGTAACCCGCGTAACCTGTGTAATGCTGCCTCCGGATTCAGCACCCCCCGTCATTGGACAGCAAGAAATACTAAACGGAGTGCTCTCCTAATCAGTCAAAGAATATGAAACTCATCAATATAAGACATTTCTAAGGCGAATGAATGACAGCACAAGTTAATTAAAACCCTAAATCTACAAGCACACACAGTTTATTATGAGGTGAACACACACATGGACACACAGACACGGTTCATTAGGTAGCAGACTAATAATGGGTCAGTACCATGTAGTGAAACCTGCAATCTCATTCATGCACACAAACACAAATTCACACACACACACACACACACACACACACACACATAGACTGATGAGAAGGGCCACAGGGGGTGAGAACCATGCCAAAGCAGGTGCAGGTGCTTTTGATATCACGTGTGCGTGTGACGTATGTTTGCACTTTCATTTGCTTCATGTCAAAGGGAGAAAATAGTAGCATTTGAGCTCTTCCCATGCTGTCTTAATCAGCATGAAATGGAAATGAGACAATTTTCTCCTCACAATATGCGATGAAGCACAATGACTAAAGCAAGACACATACATGGAGAGTGAGAGCTCTCGTTTTCCTGAGGATCTGTGATAATATGTACTGTTAATGTCTATACAAAGATATGTACCAGGAAATTGCTCTGGCTAACCCGAGAGCTAGAGCGAAACTACACCACACTACATGTGGTTCGCACTTTACTACTTTATACACAGTTTAACACAGATCCTCAGAAAAACCAGAGCTCTCACTCTCTATTCATTTAGCCACACAATATTCCCTGTACACAAACTTACCAATGACATAAATAAACATAAATACGGCTGGTCCCACTAACGCAGGTCCACTAATGCAGGTCTACTGACACTGGTCCACTAACGCAGGTCTACTGACACTGGTCCACTAATGCAGGTCTACTGACACTGGTCCACTAATGCAGGTCTACTGACACTGGTCCACTAATGCAGGTCTACTGACACTGGTCCACTAACGCAGGTCTACTGGCACTGGTACACTAATGCAGGTCTACTGACACTGGTCCACGGTCCACTAACGCAGCTCCACTAATGCAGGTCCACTAAGGCAAGTCCACTAAAGCAGGTCCCACTAACGCAAGTCCACTGACACAGGTCCACTAACGCAGGTCCACTGACACTGGTCCACTGACACTGGTTCACTAACGCAGGTCTACTGACATTGGTCCTCAAATGCAGGTCCACTGACACTGGTCCACTAACGCAGGTCTACTGGCACTGATCCACTAACGCAGGTCTACAGACACTGGTCCACGGTCCACTAACGCAGCTCCACTAATGCAGGTCCACTAATGGCAAAGTCCACTAAAGCAGGTCCCACTAACGCAGGTCCACTGACACTGGTCCACTAACGCAGGTCTACTTACACTGGTCCTCTAACGCAGGTCCCACTAACGCAGGTCCACTGACACTGGTCCACTAACGCAGGTCCCACTAACGCAGGTCCACTGACACTGGTACATTAACGCAGGTCTACTGACACTGGTCCACGGTCCACTAACGCAGCTCCACTAATGCAGGTCCACTAAGGCAAGTCCACTAAAGCAGGTCCTACTAACGCAGGTCCACTGACACTGATCCACTAACGCAGGTCTACTGACACAGGTCCACTAACGCAGGTCCACTGACACAGGTCCACTGACACTGGTCCACTAACGCAGGTCCCACTAACGCAGGTCCACTGACACTGGTCCTCTAACGCAGGTCCCACTAACGCAGGTCCACTGACACTGGTCCACTAACGCACTACTGACACTGGTCCACTAACGCAGGTCTACTGACACTAGTCCTCAAATGCAGGTCCACTGACACTGGTCCACTTACGCAGGTCTACTGACACTGGTCCTCAAATGCAGGTCCACTGACACTGGTCCACTAACGCAGGTCTACTGGCACTGGTCCACTAATGCAGGTCTACTGGCACTGGTCCACTAACGCAGGTCTACAGACACTGGTCCACGGTCCACTAACGCAGCTCCACTAATGCAGGTCCACTAAGGCAAGTCCACTAAAGCAGGTCCCACTAACGCAGGTCCACTGACACTGGTCCAGTAACGCAGGTCTACTGACACAGGTCCACTGACACTGGTCCACTAACGCAGGTCCACTGACACTGGTCCACAAACGCAGGTCCACTGACACTGGTCCACTAACGCAGGTCTACTGACACTGGTCCACTAACGCAGGTCTACTGACACTGGTCCACTAACGCAGGTCCACTGATACTGGTCCTCTAATGCAGGTCCACTGACACTGGTCCTCTTAACGCAGGTCTACTGACACTGGTCCTCTAACGCAGGTCCCACTAACGCAGGTCCACTGACACTGGTCCACTAACGCAGGTCCCACTAACGCGGGTCCACTAAGGCAAGTCCACTAAAGCAGGTCCCACTAACGCAGGTCCACTGACACAGGTCCACTAACGCAGGTCCACTGACACTGGTCCACTGACACTGGTCCACTAACGCAGGTCTACTGACACTGGTCCTCAAATGCAGGTCCACTGACACTGGTCCACTAACGCATGTCTACAGACACTGGTCCACTAACGCAGGTCTACTGATTCTGGTCCTCAAATGCAGGTCCACTGACACTCGTCCTCTAACGCAGGTCTACTGACACTGGTCCTCTAACGCAGCTCCCACTAACGCAGGTCCACTGACACTGGTCCTCTAACGCAGGTCCCACTAACGCAGGTCTACTGACACTGGTCCTCTAACGCAGGTCCCACTAACGCAGGTCTACTGACACTCGTCCTCTAACGCAGGTCCCACTAACGCAGGTCTACTGACACTGGTCCTCTAAAGCAGGTCTACTGACACTGGTCCACTAACGCAGGTCCCACTAACGCAGATCTACTGACACTGGTCCTCTAAGGCAAGTCCACTAAAGCAGGTCCCACTAACGCAGGTCCACTGACACTGGTCCACTAACGCAGGTCTACTGACACTGGTCCTCTAACGCAGGTCCCACTAACGCAGGTCTACTGACACTCGTCCTCTAACGCAGGTCCCACTAATGCAGGTCTACTGACACTGGTCCTCTAAAGCAGGTCTACTGACACTGGTCCACGGTCCACTAACGCAGCTCCACTAATGCAGGTCCACGAAGGCAAGTCCACTAGAGCAGGTCCTACTAACGCAGGTCCACTGACACTGGTCCACTAACGCAGGTCCACTGACACTGGTCCACTGACACTGGTCCACTAACGCAGGTCCCACTAACGCAGGTCCACTTACACTGGTCCACTAACGCAGGTCCCACTAAGGCAGGTCCACTGACACTGGTCCACTGACACTAGTCCACTAACGCAGGTCTACTGACACTGGTCCACTAACGCAGGTCCACTGACACTGGTCCTCAAATGCAGGTCCACTGACACTGGTCCACTAACGCAGGTCTACTGACACTGGTCCACTAACGCAGGTCTACTGATACTGGTCCTCAAATGCAGGTCCACTGACACTAATCCTCTAACGCAGGTCTACTGACAC
>CAKAKR010059223.1:0-25967 GCA_916700685.1 Adelosebastes latens
ACCAATAGGAGAATACACTGTTTACCATTGGCAGAGCATTTTGGCAAATATTTCTTGGGCGCTACCCACATAATCAGCTGTGCTGCTCATCCTCCATCACTGTAACAACAGAGAAATAATCGACCAAACACAAATTTCCAAACTTTTTTTTCTGAGTTTATTTAATGAGTTCAGGTAGATGCAGGTGTACTCACAGTACAGTCAGTTTGACATTCTAATCCGTGAGAGTTAGTGTCAACTACTGACCAGTCAGAAATACTATTTTCAGAAGAAGTTTATATTATTTTGAATTAAGTGTTTGCTTTTGGAAGAGTTGTAAGATATTTAGTATTTTATGTAGGCCTATATGTGTTTTGGGTTTTGTGTGTAGAGTTTTGACAAAGAGGGCCGTACAGTAGTCTCAGAAATGTTGTTTTTAGCATATCAATTTCTGAAACTAGGGTCCTCTTTTATAAAAATTGTATTTTTGCATCACAACTTCACACACAAACACCAAATAAATAGCTCTTTCCACATGCCAACTGCACACTGACGTACTGAGTATAAAACACTATTATCTAGAGTCTTTGGCATTTTCATTTGCAGCATGCTGTAAATACTATACAATACTCTTATACTCATAACATTATCAGACACAATGACTTTAACTGAAGATGACATGAAAGACAATGTGCTTATGGTTTAGCATACCTAGTCAATAGATAGGCTACATGAGCATGTACCAGTTTCTGTGTCTTGGCAATTGCAAAAAAACTTTATAAATCTAGGTGCCACAGGGGGACAAAGTCATGTTTCAGACTTTTCCCTGATAAAAAGAAGATTTATTTCTGTCATGAAAGTTGTCACATTTCAAAACATTGAATGCCAGTGCTGAATGATGACTCAACCCTTATCGCTTATGTCTGTGTGTTTCATCTATACAGAGGTTATGTGACTATGTTTGTGACCTTCTGCTGGAGGAGTCCAACGTTCAGCCCGTTTCCACCCCTGTAACAGTATGCGGTGACATACATGGACAGGTAAAAACCAGGGATTCAAAGCAGAAAGAGCAAGTTGCATCACTTGATATTTGTCTGTTGTACACATAACATGTAATGCCTATACTAAATTTTGATCTCTTTGTGCCTTAGTTTTATGATCTTTGTGAACTCTTCCGAACTGGCGGCCAGGTTCCAGACACAAATTACATATTTATGGTTTGTACATTGAAATCAGTTTGAACCTGAGAGGCATTTTGTCTTAATGCATTCTATTTAACTGGTGTTTTAGCAGAGTGTTGTTAAAAAAACCTCTGTCATCTGCAGGGTGACTTTGTTGACCGAGGATATTACAGTTTGGAGACGTTCACCTACCTGCTGGTGCTGAAAGCCAAATGGCCCGACCGCATCACGCTTCTACGTGGAAACCACGAGAGCCGACAGATCACCCAAGTTTATGGCTTTTATGGTGAGATTTGATTTATGGCAGGTGATGATCAGTTTTTGGCCAGCTGCATTGTCACTAATCTCACTCCCTGGACTATAATCACACCTTTCTGCTTGAAATCAACGAGCGCTTTTATTTTCTTACAGATGAGTGCCAGACCAAGTACGGGAATGCAAATGCCTGGCGTTACTGCACCAAAGTGTTTGATATGTTAACAGTTGCAGCTGTAAGTATTGAAGTGTTGTTGGTCTTTGTGTTTATTTGTTGTCATTTCAAAAGAAATATTGATGATGTGACCTGATAGATGACAGTTTCTCAGAGCAGCTGAACTACATCATGTTACAGGGGTTACTATCCAATTTATTTTGATACTTTAAACAAATTCTGTAATTGTCATACAGCAGTATAAAGATCACACCACCATATGCATAAAATCAGAGTAAAAAACAGTTTACTTTTTCTTACAATCAGAACAGTGGGATCTGCATTTGCATTTATCACAGTCTCTGTAACATCCAACATCATAGCTCTACTTTTCGCGCAGTCTGAATCTGCCACCAATCTTTGCATGTAAACTATTAATTAAGAATCAATACAGTGTTTTTCAGAATCAGTACAGTATCACAAAACTTAATATTGCGATACTCAAGTGTATCGATGTATTATATATGATGAGGCTGCTATCTGAGCTGCTTTAGGTGAAAGAAATGAACAGTCTCTACCTGCTGCTTGGCCATCATTTCCACATTACTATTTGTTCAGAGACTAATATCTTGTTTAGATTAAGTATTGTTTAAAAACACTCATTTTGTGGTGCTGTTTGTGTAGATAACAGGATGGACTTGACTTGGGTTCACTTTTTAAGCTCTTAGGAAAATGGCAAAGATAGCAAAACTGGGACACTCATGACATTTCTTTGGTGGGACAGTTTTTTATTTGCATATTCATGAGAAGTTGGTTTCCACTCCATTTTGCCTGTTTTGAGTATTCATCCATCCATCTTTATCCTTAACCTTCACATTTTACTCCCTTGTAATATTACCCCCACCACATTTTTCAGAATCATCCCAGAATCGTGCCACGACATTTTATATACACTCAGAAAATTAATCATCCAAAACATGAAATTTACTTTTTCACATTATGTGTAAACTTACTTTTCAGCTGAAATATGTAACTACTGATCACAGTTTCCCAAATTCATTTTTGCAGGTGCTATTTGTTGGTATTCTTCCATCAACTATGGTTTTAACAACATCCCATGTAATAGCTCAATAGACTGCGTTTTTCTTAGCTATCACAGTGTCACGAAGGTAACTTACCTGATTTCAGCAGACAGTTGTCTGTTCAAAACCACAGGTGCTTCTTCAAGAAACTACTGCTCAGAAGTAGCCAATTTGTTTTTGCATGGCAAACCATGTTTGTCATTTAAAACTTGTAACAGCCATTAACCGATCACCGTGTTTTCTATCTTACAAACAGTAGCACAACAATCCAATGATGTTTTTATTTTATATGGTTTGTATGGTCTGTAACCTTTGGCCAAACAGATTAATATTATATGTATGATGCCCCTAACTCTTCTATTTTGTGTTATTTGTTGTCAGCTGATGGACGAGCAGATCCTGTGTGTCCACGGAGGCCTCTCCCCAGACATAAAAACTCTAGATCAAATTCGAACCATTGAGCGGAACCAGGAGATCCCCCACAAAGGAGCATTTTGTGATCTGGTGTGGTCAGACCCTGAAGACGTTGACACCTGGGCCATCAGCCCCAGAGGAGCTGGCTGGCTCTTTGGTGCCAAGGTCACAAACGAGGTACTTTTCATCGAGTTACATGAATACACATGTACACTAAGGTTAAATTCTTACATGATCATCAACATTGTTTACCAAAGCAGCAATGAGTGCAATGATTAAAGCCTAAAGACACTAGGAGGAGCAAATACATACCTGTGTTGCTTTATTTTTCTGACACATAGTTAATAGCACGGCTGATATATTGGAGTGGCATTTGGGGACGACTCCTCGGAATCTGTGGCACACCTAATGGGCAAAATGACCTTTTTCAGTGCATCAGTGCATGCTCTGGAATGGTAGTAACACAGGGTCTCATATTGCAACATGCAGTCCGTTTGTGGCTTCACATCTCTGTGCACATATCAACATGTTTTGGTTCAAGGTTCGAGGTGCGAGGTGCTCCTGAGGTGCTACAGGCCGCAGCTCGGCAGTCGAGCACACATCAGCACAGACACATTCCAGATATCTGGGGGACCGGAGGGTGGGCGCTACACTTCCACGATGACACCGTGGGTCGGGACGACGTTATCAGCTGTAACCGCCGTATGAGAGCGGTGTAGAGCGGCGGTCATAAGCTAGCCAGTGGGACACGCTCACATGCACGAATATGCACTAAAAGTAATGCGTGGCCAGCTCGGATATGTCAACAAAGCAGGGAGAAGCTGGGATTACATTACTCCACTATATATTTACATAGCAAATAGTTGTTTTATATATTTATATTATAATGCTCTGCATATCGAATAGAGCACTTTTAAAGTTCTCAAAATAGAGACAGTTGCCTCTCGCTGCCGTTTGGGGTCACCAAAGAAAATAAGAGGCGATGTGTATTCTCTGTGTTTTTCAGTTTTTCAACATATTTTTCTCCTTCTCCCCGTCTTTTGTTTCTCTCTATCTTCCAAAAAAAAACTGCAGTTTGTTCACATCAACAACCTGAAGCTGATCTGCAGGGCGCATCAACTTGTCCACGAAGGCTACAAGTTCATGTTTGATGAGAAGCTGGTCACAGTGTGGTCGGCTCCGAACTACTGCTACCGCTGCGGCAACATCGCCTCCATCATGGTCTTCAAAGACGCTAACACAAGAGAGCCAAAGCTCTTCAGAGCAGTGCCCGACTCTGAAAGGGTCATTCCACCTCGAACAACGACACCTTATTTCCTGTAAGCACATTAAAACCAAAACAACGCAGCCATTTGTTCGGTGCACAGATGCCGACTGGGACAGTGGCATCAGCACTCGTGAACTCATATGAATTTTGTATTGTACATTTAGAGTATTTACAGTGCGATTCTTGGTGCCAACTGTCAATTGTTATTCCCACTCTGGCATTCAATGCCATTATCCTGCAGCTTAAATCACACTGAGATATTACAATGAAGGCCCAGCAGTACCGCTGTGCTGTTGAAATGTTTTAGAGGAAGGATTCAAATGACATAGAAATCAACTGACCTTTGTAAAAATGTTCCTAATTATAAATCTCGATTTTACTTTACTATAGAAATTCACTCTGCTGAGCAAACAGCAGGTGCAATGTTATATATAGTGTTTCATGGTAATGTATTAAAGCTGAGTGTTAGATAATAAAGCACTGCACAAGCGCAAAACTATCTCTGACAAATTTCAATGGAGTTATACACTTGGTGTTATCATGTGATCTTATGAATAAACATGTAAACCTGAGAGTTAATGTGTAAAAATAGACTATATCCATTTGTTAGAGATTTTGGTATTGTTAAGCCTGTGGTACCTTAAAAGATTCTCTGTGATTTCCAGATTTGGAATCAGTTCTTTTAATTATTCTTTTTCTGTGTGTCACCATACTGTTTTTAAATAAAGAAATCCCAAAATTTTAAAAAGTTTAACATCAATTACATTTATGTTTGAACAGATCAAACTGCTCAAGCTCAAGCTTGTGCTAAAACAAATGCTTCCATGTAGGATTATTGCAAAGTCTTAGGTGAACAGTATCTGCTGATGATAAATTAAGGTGAAGCTGAGGTGAATGGTATGTTCTTTACCTGTTTTGAAACCTTTGATTTTTTTTTAGTATACTCCACAGTGAAAAAATAATGCACAGTAACAAATATGTTAGTTTATTTCGAGGTTAATTTACTAAAAATGCATGACAAAAGTTAAAGAATGTAATAATCATATAACATTGTTGTAATGAGTCCACATCCAGCATCCACTATTATCATCTTATAATAAACGGGAAATTTTGGCATATTAATAACAGACAAATGCTAGAACATTTTGGTTGTGGTTGTTTAGTCTGTCTATTATTTAGGACACGTCTAGCAATAATTTGGACATTTTTTAACTGACGGATAAATTATACATCACTGTAAAAACAATCAGTTTGTCAAACTGATATGTCACTGTGGCTTGGGAGACTAAATATTTCTGACATTTGTCCAATATTTGGGCAGAGAAAGGCGGGGATTTCACTTGTTCAAGCCACTGCAGCATGGAGCATTTCCAGGCGTTTGATATTGACATGTACTAATAAACTGTTTTTATTAATGACACAATAAGCAGCTAAAAGATGTAGGCTAGCATGTCTGCATCTGCATGGTCATTACCCATCTGAAAATAGGACATACAGGATTAAACCAAACACTCCATAGAATAGGCAAGCACCCAACTGGACTACTATGCACGCACTGTAATAAACCGGAAACTGTCAAGCATGTTCTTATAGAGTGCAACAAATATGACAAAGAAAGAAGGGAATTGCTGTCAGGAGTAGATGATGGAAATATTACAATGGGGAATCTGCTAGGAAAGACATCTAAGAAAGTACACAATCTTCTAATTAATTACTTAAGGGGCAACAGGAATAATGGAGAGAATTTAATTTTTGGTAGTATTATTATTATTGTTATTATTATTAATAATTATTAATTTTTATTTTATTTTTTTTATTTTTTTACTGCCAGTGGGTTGCGGTAATGCGATTAATAGGCTGGTTTGCCAACCGCCAATAAACACCGAAGAAGAAGAAGAAGAAGAAGAACAAGAAGAAGAAGAAGAAGAAGAAGTCTGCATCTGCATCTGCATGTCTGAAACTGCTGTTCCCTATCGTTCCTGAAGGCGGCGCATGTTGCCAGCTCCAGTCCCCACACCTCCCAGTTATGCTAGCCAATGAGCAGAGGCGCTGCCGTGACGTCACCAGTCATCTGTGTGTTGGGGTGATGACGTGTAGCTCGTAGCTCACCAACTTGCAGCAGCAGCTAGCTTGTCAGACGAGACAGCACCAGCGAGTTCATATCGAAAGACACAATGAGAGCTACTCTTTGAGTGTATATACAGAAACAAGACGAGCGTACAGTCATTGAGCATTTGAAAACGCCACGGACTGATACTTTATGGAAGTTAACATGGTAAGAGAGAGAGGCGACTTCAGTGAACGAGCCGGCTAACGACAGCTAGCATCGCTAACGTTAACTGTCATTGTTATGGCTAGAGGAGCTAGCAGCAGGCTAGCTGCTTGTCAAAACATAGTCTGACAGTTTAATTGTACGTTTCCTTATGGGATTAACACTGATGAGACACAACAGACAGAGCTTTTACTTTGCAGCAATTTATGTATCCACACATGAGCTAGAAGGTTGTTAGTTATAGTTAGTATACACTGTAGCTCAACCACGGAAACACATTTAGTTACAAACTCTAAATCTGGTTTTACTTTTCCAATGCAATCATTTTTGATGAATTGAATACTTCAGAATTAGTTTCCCTAAGCCCTATGAAAAGCATATGTACCAAACGCAAACATTTTGAGTTTTTTTGGTGCAGTTTGCATTACAAAGATGCATTCATAAGGTTGTCATCTGCTTGGAGTAACAACATTATCACCAAATATTGGACAAACGTGAGAAATATTTAGTCTCCCAAGCAGGGAATGAAATAAGTACCTGCCACCTGCCAAATACAGGGTAAATGTTGACAGTGGCAGGTAAAAATTTCAGGTCACCTGCCACCATGGCAGATAGGTTTTCCTTATATTAAGAAATATTATTTTTAACAAAGCAATTCCTAAATTTAATATAGTTAGAGATTAAGGTTACATGATATATTCCATAATTCTATGGTCTGGTACCACTGACTCAATGTTTACAATTTTAAAGTGTTCTACCTACTGTAGATTTCAGAAGTGGCAGACAAAAAAACTGAGTGGCCAGTAGAAATGTTCAGTGACCTGCAACTGTGGCAGGAGAGGAAAAAGCTTAATTTCAGACCCTGCTCCCAAGCCACAGTGACAAATCAGTTTGACAAACTGATTGTTTTTACAGTGATGTATAATTTATCCAGTCAGTCAAAACCTTCCAAATTATTGCTAGACTATTTGCTAGAAGTGTCCTAAAGAGTACACAGACTAAACAACCACAACCAAAATGTTCTAGCATTTGTCTGTCATTAAAATGCCAAAATAGCCCATCAATTATGAGATGACAATAGTGGATGCCAAAAATATCTTGAACTTCTTGTTAGGCTCATTACAACAATGTAACATGTGCCTGTTGCAGACAAGTAGCCACTGTTGTCAATCTTGGCATTATAATAACTGTCTCTTTTTCTTTTTCTAGCTGTAGCAGAATGGAATTACCATTACAAGCTTGTTTTGAGTGGTTCTGCATAAGGACGCGGCTCTGTTTCAGCCCTCAGAACAAGGAGCCATAAACTCCATGCATCACGTGACGTCACTTACTCTCCAGAAACTGCAAATTGCACTCCAAAAGAGACACTTAAAGGACAGACATGTTTGCCAAGTTGAAGAAGAAGATCGCAGAGGAGGCAGCCACAGCACCTCGGAGTGGTGTTCGTATACCGCGCACCATCAGCAAGGAATCCATCACCTCAGTGGGGGCAGACTCGGGGGATGACTTTGTAAGTACTTTGTGAAATCATCACCAGTCACTAGCCACTAGTCACTTTTTTTTTAGCAATTTCTCACCCCGTGTTACCTTGAATTCTTGAGGAAAATTTTTTTTTTTTGCAGGCCTCCACAGTGAAATGGAGAAAAGTCTTGATGAATTATCAAAACATCCGTTTACAAACTCTCACACAACTCGCGCAGCATAATCCAAGTCTCATTTATCCAATTGTATTATCACTACTTCCCAAACACATGCATCTTCGCTAAAACCTTTCATTTAAAACACTTCCGCATAAACAGTCTCATGCTTGCGCAAGCGCACTACTTGTCCATGCGAGTGTTTTAAATGGTTTAGACCGAGAAAGTAAGTAGTAGGTTTTATTTTTCAACTGTGTTCATACGATCGCTTTCCACTGTTTTCGGTCCAGCCGTAATGGAAAATAAATTGAAAAACAATGGTGGTCAAGGATGGATTGTCATGTCATATATCATTTCTCACATGTCACTTTTCACTCTGAATTAGTTCTGGAAAGTCACAGAAAAGTCAGGAATTTCAGATCAGTGCTATAATGGGGCCCCTGGATGGCTTTTGAAATTGTCACCAGTCAGGCACTTCTAGGTAACAGAGCTTGGGCGTGACTGTGTTCTTAAGACCAACCAGTCTAACATGATGCCCTGTTGATTCATTTCTTGTGTTACACACTCACAGCTGACTTTATCTGTGTTTTATTTCTGAGTTTTTCTTTGTTTGGCTGTGGCGGCTCATTTTACCTGTTTCAGTGGGTTCTGTAGTGCACGCAGTGATATTTTCAGGGCTGTGTCGATGTTATCCTATATGGTTTTCAAGAGAGGGGTTTTTGTCATAGCTTGTAAAGGAAATCCATATCTGGGGTAAAGCTCTGTTCATTGGAGCAGGGTAGTGCAATCCCTCACGGGGGAAGCAAGACTCCTGAGGCTGTAGTGCCGTCTCAGTTGCACTTGGCTAAATTATTTAGTGAAGTCGCTGAGTAGCAATACTGCCTGCCAACATGTGACATTGTGTCTCTGGTACAATGAATAGTTGAGCCTCTTTCACACATAGTTCCCAGTAAATTACTGGGATAACCTTTCAGGCACCGCTAGTGATTTTCACTATTCACACATGCACTACATTCAGGAACATTTCCATCTTGCGCCTTTTCACACTTGCCATGGTAATGCCAGAATAGATGGGGCAAGGGACAGTCCAGCAGATGAAGAAGAAGATGGGGAAAGGCGGTGGTGGTCTGGTCGCCAATTTTTTTTTCCTAGGTTGGCAAAGTCTTGACCCACACTACTCTGTCTTCGAATGGCTAGTACTCGTTGCCTTCGTTGGTTGGGGTTGGTTACGAATATCAAGCCAATCAGAGGCAGAGTAGGGCTTGTCTTGCCTTCACCTATGTAGGAAAAAAAAATCGCATACTGTACATATGTAATCAACCCTCACCGACCCGACGTTATCAGCGGAGTCTTGTGATTGGTTTCTCTCGCTCCATGTGAAAGCGTATTCAGTCAGACAGACGTAACCCTTTACCTGCTTGTCCCTGCAATGTTACTACTGTCAATCACAACACAGCCGTACTGGCATTTTCCCTGAAATGTTATGAGGTCTTCAGGTGGGACATTGGCAGTACAGATTTCCTTGAATATTGATCCTCGATCCCATTCACACATGAGCCCATGAAGGGAATGTTCTGTACATTTCAGGGATAGACTGCATGTGTGAAAGGGACTTCAGTACTGTGGCTGCTACAGTTTAGCCAACTTTGCATGACAATGACTGGTGGCACCTTTACTTTTTGAGTCCATTTCATATATTTGTATTATTCCTGCAACTGTCTAGCCAAATACCAATGACGTATCATACAGAGGTATTTGTAGCACAACAGCAATGTAGTGTGATAGAATAATTACTTTTTGTGATGAGCAACAGCAATGATTAACTCTAGATTTTGGACTGGACACGTGGACTTGATATCCAGGAAGTTCTCGAAATTTACGACTGGTGAGCAGATTAGAAATCAGCCAGTTAATGGAGCGATGCTACCTGCGGTGAAAATAACAAGTTACCACTGAAATGCTTTGAACACACTTGATGACTGCTGACTGTGAAAAAGCAGATGTATATTTGCTTTAAATTCCCCATTCCTAACAGAATGAATATTAAGTGCTACCTAATGCTGTGTGTGTGTATGTTTGTTTGTGTGTGTCTGTCTACAGGCATCTGATGGCAGCAGTTCGAGGGACGACCTGCCCGCACAGCTTCTCAGAAGGAATGATCAGATCCGGAAGCTGGAGGCCAAGCTATCAGGTAGGATATGTCAGACTTTAAGGTTAAGCAGCTGTAGTTCTCAGGACAGATCAGTACCCAGGATCAAAGAAATGTAAACCCAAGTGCAACATGTACCAGTGATGCACTGGACTGTAAGCAATAGATAATATCATAACTGTTGGATGATGAAATATCAGAATCATATCAAATGGCCCACTCTGAATGACCAAGGCTGAAGCATTAACCAAAATGTCATTGCAGGGTTGATAAATATTTTACACTTTATTATTTTACCTGCAAATGATGTAACAAATTATTAGTTAATAGCCTATACTGCCCTAAAAGGCAACCCCAACGGCCAAGCTCAAATTGTGTCCCATTTTTTTTAAACTAGCAACTTTACTTTGTATGCCTCTATATTTCTCTCTGCACACCACAGTCCCAGCCAAAATAAATAAAAGCACTTTAGTTTATAACTACCAGACCATGAGAAAGTTGGCCGCATAGGACTAGCCACCTTAAGCACCCATCTAGACAAACAGTACACACATAACTGGCAAAATATTGGATAAAATAGTGGTCTTGTTGGTGAAAATTGAATACCTCTTGTCTATGAGACTGGCAACAGCAACTCAAAGTAACTCTTTTTGCCAAAGGAATATAACTAGATTCTGTCAGGAACCAGTGTGAAAAAACTGGGATATGTAAATGTTGTATTCAGTCTTGTAGCATCAGTCCTACGTCTATCATGAAGTGGTTAATTTTTAGTGCTTTAATCTTTGTGTAGCACAACTACACTACTCAGGAAGTAGAGCGGGACATCCACTAATCTGAAGATCCTCCAGTCCGCATGTCGAAGTGTGAATGGGTGAATGAAGGGTAAAGTGCTTTGAGTGGGCGGAAGACTAGAAAGGCGCTGTATAAATTCAAGTCCATTTACCAGTCTAACATACATTGCAGCCCGGTCTCACGAAACCAGAGCGTCTGTAGCTCAGTGGGTCGTCCTAGGGTGGTTCGATCCCCGGTTCCTACTGTCTGCATGTCGAAGTATCCTTGAGCGAGACACTGAACCCCAAGTTGCTCCCCAGACGCTTTATAGTAGCCCACTGCTCCTAAGGACGGGTTAAATGCTGAGGTCAAATTTCATGATGTATCTGCATGTATATGACAAATCTAATAAAAGTTTAAGTTTACATTTTTCAAATGGCGTATGAATGACAGTATTTTGTAAGTCATTTCACGTGCAATAGCAACACTTTTGTTGCTTTTGGCGTGTCATGTGTACGCCATGTAGTCTGTACTGACTGCAACGCAAACGCATCCATGTAAATATGATAAACATCAGACCGGCAATACGTCATCTAGAGTAGGCTCACATGACCACGCCTTTTGGGGGAAAACAATCCCTCATAGACGGTAACAGAGTAAACAGAAGAAATTGAAACCGCCGGTAATAGTAATTTAGTAGGCAAAATAGTGGTTTGCCGGTTTATATTCAATGGGACACAGACACTGACATATTTGAAGTTTTTTCCTTTTCTACTCCCTATGATAGCTCCTTCCTTTGGGTGGCTTATGTGACTTTGCACCCTTAGAAAAGGTTAAAGGTCGCCCATTCTCATGCAGCCTTTTTTAACCAGTATGGTTTTCTCAGATAAGAAAATCATTAATAGTTTTACCTTCCATTATTTCTCAATCATGTTTTCCCTTTTGCTTTCTCCCTCTCCTTTTGTTCACTTTCTCTCCTGCCTCCTCTCTTCATCTGCCGGTTCCTCCTTGTTGTTTGTCCTTTGTGTGTGTGTGTGTGTGTGTGTGTGTGTGTGTACTGTTGATACCTCATCCCATCACCCTACTTCCCAACACTAGACTACGCTGAGCAGCTACGAATTATGCAGAAGACCAAGGACAAGCTTGAGATTGCATTAGAAAAGCATCAGGATTGTACGTACCTCTACTCTCCTCCCAATTAGCTTCCTTTCTCTCATCTGTCTGTCCGCTGTAATAATCATCACCTGGCGTATCATCACTTCCTCCCATGAAGGTGATATTTCCTCAAGCTAATATCATGGGCTTTAGAGGTTTTGCTTTGGGAGCGCTGAATGCTTTTTTCCTTTTAATCTAAAAATCCACCCTCAAATCTTTTACACTGGTGTTTCTTCAGCACAATTGATTTCAGAGTTATATATGCATAAAGTCTGTTACTTTGTTGGTGTACTCACTTTCTCTCAATTTGCAACACACAACTACTTTAATTAATGGTTTCCTAGATTTCCTACAATGCCTGGTAACTGCTCCCGAAGACGTGATTTGAACCTGTTGCTATCAGTTGGACGTATGTGTATGAGAAACATAGACTGTATGATATAAATATAGCTCACTAGCTACCCTAGCTACAGTTCTGAACATTAAGACAATGATGGCAGCCACATCCATCAACATGTCTTATACATAGCTGTGTTGCATTCTGGTGTGTTGGGCTTACTGTCAGTGGAGAAACTGGTATATCCACCTCTTATGATGGATCTGTCCATGTGTTTTTGATTGTTTTTGTGACATAGATTGGCTTGTCTGTCCAACACTGTTGAGATTATATCGTGGATGTTTTTGGTGACCTTTCCATATGGTTAAAAATTTGAATTTGTGCACAAGAAATATCACAATCTAACCCCCAATGTCCACTGGACGCGGCCGTGTCCGTTCCGGCTCTGTCACGGCTGCCAGGAGAAGATCCCATGCTTTACGCGTCTAAGCAGGTCTTTTGTCCTCACTTCACACTCTAGGTTTATTTATTTTGTTGTATTCCACAAGTCTCTAGTGTCACCATCTGTCAGATATCAACTTTTCTCTCAAAATATCTCAGAATTTTTTAGGCATAAACCTTTTGATTTGAATGACCTCACAGCTTGTCCCCTAGCGCCCCTCTCAGAGCTGACTTGAAAGGTTTCGTTCATGGTCAAGAACTACTTCAGTTTGTTGTTGCTTCTATCTGGTACTGAAGTAAGAGTTGTAATGAACCTCGATGAGTTTTAGACTTATTTTAGGGTGGATTTTTTTTTTCTCAGTTTACACAGATATTGCAGTGTTAGCTTTAATAAACTGTGTTTTCATTTTTGTCAGTTGCCATGCATTTCTTATCTTTGCCTGTCTTTGCTTTTTGGATGAACACACTTTTTAATCCGACTCTAACGTTTCACAGCTACTAACGGTGCCACTGTCTGTGCTATTTAATATTTCTGTTCTCATTGGTTACCTACAAACCTCTCTGTATGGTTTCCATCTTTCCCTTTCTTTTTCTCTTTCTCACTTTTTATGCTCAGCATCCATAAAGAAGCTTCAAGACCAGAACGAGTCTCACCAGGCCAGCAGAGCCAAAATGGCAGAGGGGATGGCTTTTGCACTGGAAAAGAAGGATCAGGTAAAAGCCACTCTGTCTCAGTTATTGTACAGCTCTGGGGTCTTATTTATAACCGTTGAGTACTCACGAAACGGGGCCTGAAAGAGGATAAATTGTGTTCACCTATCAAAATGCCATTTTCAAATGATGATACTACTGATTGACACCATCATTTTAGAAGCGATCAGTCTGATTGCTGTAAACATATCAATGTTGCGGTGACGCTCTAAATGCGTAACGCTGCATGATGAATGCACTGGCACTGCGAGGTCTATGTGAATGGAAGAATTAGGAGGGAGCGAGTGGTCACGGACCACGTCGCCCACAAGCTCCTCAATTTCTCTGTCAGAAAAATTCCTTTTCTTAGTGTTACTCTTGGTTGTTCCCGTGTTTCACCATAAAGAACCATTGATCAGCAGGATCATTTCTATGCTGAAACATTCATGAGGTGCTTTACATTGATCATCTATGGTACAATGTGGGCGTGTATGAGGCTGATCCCCGTGCGCACATTTCCAAGTTGATTTGGGATTTATAAAAGGAAATAACGCTCTGGCACCCGTACACATGGTTTTATAAATCAGAATTTTGTTTTGGTGTACGTACATTTCCTCATTTGTACGCACGCAAACATTTAGTGTGGATCCTACGTACTGTTTTATAACTGAGTCCCCTGATTTGTGGCTTGTCTACTTATATCTTTCTATACTTTACCTGCAGGAATGGATGGAGAAGATGTCTGATGTGGAAAAGGTAAATCTTTAAATCTATCTTTGGTGACTTTCAAATAATACACTGTTTAAGTGACTGTTTTCCACACCTAAAATAGAAGGATCAATTTCCAGAACAGTGCTTTCACATCTAACCTGTTTGATGCGGTACAGTTGAACTTGCAGTTGGTGCATTTGCCTGTTTAGTTCGGTTTGCTTGGGCAGGTAGGAAAGATGTCTGTTGAAGTCTGGTGCAGATTAAACAACCAGACTGAGACCCCCTGAAAAGGAGGGCCTGTTTCCAATCAAACTTGTGCGCTGCGGTTTCGTTGTGGTGTAAAAACCAAAGCAGACCAACTACAGGATTTTAGGGTTGTAGCATTCATATGCAGAATCTGTAGGCAGCGGGACTAGATTTTGGTATTAGAAGCATTCAGGTTTCCGTTTGTATGTAGGTAAGTAGTATTGACCAATCACGTTTGAGCAGGCTTCGGTTGAATGCAGGTAACAGTCGGTGTGGAGAGCAAAAGAGGCGGAACGCATCGGCCAAAATGCAATCTCCCACCGGCTATCGTCTGACGATGATTTAGCTTTTTATTGGTTTGAAATTAGCTTGTAAACTGGCTACTTGTGAAACAATTTGGTCGTACACGTCGTGTCTCTCCTCCAACTCCAGTCTCGAATCTCAAGTTGCTAATCGGACTGTAAATAATGAGCAGCGCACAGAAGAGGAAGTCTTGGCCCGGATATCCGCTGGCTACACCGGAACCCCAGAAATATAGCCCACAGAGGCTTATCCGTCGTCAGACCGATAGCCGATGGGCTCTGAGATGGGGCTAGTAGATATGTGATTTTAACATGAATTCAAAAGCTATCTGCTGATTGTGAACGGTTTAGAAAGTAATCTCCTGGTCGAGGCTTTAAGCGACATATAGCCTATATTTCTGCAAGATCATATGACAACCATGGTATTACGTATGCGAGCCACCATATGATTGCAGGGATGTTCCCTGATATGTCAGAAAGTGAAAAGGAGTTAAACCATAAGTGTTTTGTTTTTGTGTCCAACTCTGTCTATTTTTAATATGTGAATGAGTGACCAAAGCTAAAGGGAGACAATGTCTTATTTTTTCCTTGGTCGAAAACCAAACAAACAGAACTACAGGTGTGAAAGCACACATAAATTTGGTTTCTTGAAACCTGCTCATGTCCTGAAAATGGACAATGCACGTGTTCGTTCATGGTACAACTGTTGTGTTTGTTTAGGAGAAGGCTTCCATGTCAACCCGTATAGAGGAGATGATGGAGCAAAGCTTAGCACTCTTCC
Organism: Adelosebastes latens; assembly: GCA_916700685.1. Lineage (NCBI taxonomy): Eukaryota > Metazoa > Chordata > Actinopteri > Perciformes > Sebastidae > Adelosebastes > Adelosebastes latens. Next base: position 15,825 of record CAKAKR010059223.1, read on the forward strand.
AGAAAAGGGATGACCTGGATGAACTGGAGGGCTTTCAGCAGCAGGAGCTCGCTAAAGTTAAACACATGGTGCGTACATGTGGAGTTGGATGGTTAGATTTGTAGCATTACGTAAAAACAGTGATGCAGTTTGCAACCATCTATTTGTCATTTTGCGATTAAATTGAAAATTGGAGGTGGAAAGGATTTGCTGTCTTTTAAAGAGCTATGCTTTGGAGTAAGCACAATCTGTGAGCCTCTGTGCAGGATAGGATAGGAGAGTCTCACTTAGTTTGCTGAGGTGTGATTTGATTTCACCTGGGTTAGCAGCACTTTCTTTCGTGGATAGTATGGTCTTTGATTATGATTTATTTCCCACTTATGTCTATCAGTTGCTGAAGAGGGAGGAGCAGCTGAGCCAGCAGGATCAGGAGCTCCAGCAAAAGGAGGCTGAAATTCAGTCGGCAAAGCGAGGGCTGTCAGAAGCTCGAGGGAAACTCCAGACTCTGGAGCAGCAGCATGAAGAGAGCTGCAGTCTCAACTCTGAGCTTGAAATAGAGCGGTAAGAAGGAATGCAACAGGCAGCAGTATGTGATTTTTTTATGCTCTTTTCAAAACATCTATCTTGGTCTGTTTGGTCAAGCTTCTGAATCAGCTGTGCGACCAGATAGCTAACCTAGACAATAGTTAAAAACGCAAACCATATCCCAAACAATTACATTGAGGATTTGCTTGTTAACTTTAAAGTTCAAATCACACCCTACTCTAGAAATTATAAGTTTACATTTGTTGTTGAACTGTGATTTTTGTGAAAGAACACCAGAAGACAATGTGCATGTCACTGATTTTGTACAGAGAGGAACTGCTGCTGCTCAGAGAGGAGGCAGACCTGAAGATCGGTGAGCTGGAGAGACGATGCCAGGAGCTGCAGTCAGTCGTCCAGCAGGTGTCTGAAGACTTCCAGAGGGTCAGTCCTGAACACGAGCTACACTCTACTACTTCTGTACTGAAGTTATGAACGCTATTCATTCATAAACAATTTTTCAAGGCAGCTGTCTGTGAATGAAGTGATTTTGTGAAATGTTTGTGTGTCAGTCACAGAGTACGGCGTCGGCTTTAGAGATGTCCCTCGGCGAATTACAGACTGAACATGACGCCCGGAAGCTGCAACAACAAAAGGTCAGAACATAATCCAGTTCTGACCCTTCATCTATGTGTATGGTCTAAAATGCAATTGATGCATATCACACTGTGAGTGACTTGTCTTTGAGAGAATCAGGGAACCGTACAAGTTAGGGATGTCACTTCGAGTGACTTCAAGTTCAAATAAATGAGGACTAGGAATGTCCCGATTCGATCTAAAAGGTACTTTTCATCTGATCGGTATCTGCTATATTGAGCCCGATCCGATCCTTCATTTTACGTCGGCTTTCACAAAGGTGTTTTTTTACCTGCGAAGCTTTCATGCAGAGCAACGCAACGATTATGCTGTCAACACTCCCAACTCTCCGCTGTATGTCTTTCTTCCACTCCGCTGAGCTCTGGGCTGAGCCCCGCCCTGCTGCGAAACACCACACACCATAAATGACATCAAATCGCAGTATGAGACTGTTTATTTATGTTATTTACCTCATTTATGTGCACTTGTTTCATTTCAGCTCAGTGTGCGATTCTTCTTGCGTTTTGCTGTCATCTACGGTGCGTGGTGTTTCACAGCGGATGTGTTAATGTAATCCGCGCAAAAGATGTACAGAAAACTAAAATAAACACTCAACGGAATACAGTTCATTCAGGTAACTCAGGCAAAGGCTGCACTGAAACAACAATCACTGGAGGAGACTTTTAAAGGGAACGAAACATTCCCTTGAGACTGCGACGAGGCCTAAAAGATTACAGAGAGGGTTTGTTATTCTTTTACATTAAGGAACAGCTTGGATGTAGGCGCTTCAATTGTCAAGCATAGACATTGGATTGATTTTAATAACTCGAATGTACTTGAGGTGTGCAGAGTGCAGCTGTATTATCTAGGAACTCCCTAATGAGGACTAACGGAACACATAGCGTAGTCCTAAACTTTGTTGTAGTTTGACATTGTTCCACTTAGCTTTATCTGTACGCATAATTTTGCCATTTGTGGTGTAGAACCCAAACTATACTTCAACACATGCCAAGTGTTGTTATTATCCATTTATTATTCATTGCTAGTTCCGTCTATCTTAAGCAAGGTGAGCATCTATCCCGGTTTACTGGGCAGTAGGACATGCAGTAGATCAGGGTCACAGTGCATTTTATCAGCGACCCCTGCTGGAGTACAATGTAAACTAATTCAAACAGTCTGATGTGCTTGTAGATTGTGAAGTTGATTTTTTTTAAAAAAGAGGAATTTTCCACATTTGAATTATGGAAATTTTTATATAAAAATTGACTGCCCTAGTACAGGATATCTGGAGTTGTACAGTAAGCAATAAACATCTTGTCAGGTTTCTCCTCAAGCATCAAATCATTCAGAAGGAGAATGTATTCAAGGCAGGGAAATTCAGGGAGTTTCATCATATTTTTCTGTAGCAGACAGGAAATACAAGGGGTATAATAGAATTTAGTTTTTTTAACTAGTTTCAAATATCTTATCAGGCTTTTTAGAATAACAATATTAACAATCCAGGTTTTAAAATTGAGTTAAGAAAGGGTTAGCTGGAAGTCCATTTCATGTCTTCCCTTGACATCATCAGGCCGCTGTAACAGAGGAGGACAAGGAGCGCTTGTTAGCGGACCTTCAGAAGAAAGTGACGTCTCTGGAGAGACGGCTACAGGGGAACCTGAGCCAGGACGAGCATCTACAGGAGCTTCTCGAGGAGGTGAGGAACATGTAGAGCAGGATTCAGTTTAGGAACCTACTACCTCATTTTATGTGGCAGATGTTGAAAGATTCCTTCCACTCTGTAATTTATATTAGATTAGCTCTTTTCATAAACACGGACAGCGTTCCTCTCATTAATGTATATACAGTAGTATGTACACACCAAATTAATAACTTTCTTTCTTTCAGTCATTTAAGCTAAATAAGATCAATTATCCATTTCTCAACAATTATCATTTAATGAAATGAGATGGATTAAATGCAGGATTAAGTCAAATATTCCATCTGACATTTTTTGACCATATAAATTACAGTACATGTTTAGGTATGTTAATTGATACAAATAGAAATGATTGGGCCATTTTTATTGCTGTGTTTACAAACATTATTGATGTAAACAAACATTTGACATCATCAGATAATATTCATAACTTAGATTTAGTTGTTGTCCGTTGTTAGTCTTTTTATTAAAATTATTGTATTTATTAAGAATTGTCAATCTCTTTATAGAAGCTTCATTTTGTTGTACATGTTGTGCATTAAAATAACAGATATAATGTTGAGCTTACTTTAAATGTATTCCATTATAAGTCTACCCCATTCTAGGGAATGATAGATATATATCCAATTGCCTTTTCAGAAGTCCAGCCTGGATCAAAGTTTGGAAGAGACCAGAGCAGAGCTGGTGGTGGTTCGGACAAACCATGCCGATACTGTCAGCTCTCTGGAGACACAGGTAAACAAACGACTGCATCTGTTCACTAAACCCACACCTACATATGGTAAAGCCCCTGAATCTATTATCACTTCCCACAAAATCTGCAAACCCATGATTACAAATACATTTTTTGTGGATTAAGTTGAATGATAACAGCTGTAATATCTACTCATTGTGCTAAATTAGCAGACACAGGTCACCAAATATCAGTTGATGCTGTTGCAGCTTTCAAGTGAATAAAAAGAGGGCACCTTTTATTTATTCACCTTTCCTTGACTTTGACTTTAGTCATTTCAAATCTGATCATTTTGATTTAATTCCAGTTTCAATCCCAATGAAATGTTTACTATGACAAAGCTTCTACAGGAAATCAACTTCCATACTTAGAACAGGTATTGTCAAAAGAAAGGTAATAAATGCGTGTGGCTGTGTGTTTCCTGCCTGATTTAGGTATCCAGAATGAGCTGCAGCATTACTGAGCTGCAGACCCTTCTCCGACATAAAGACGACTCCTCCAGAGCCTACAGAGAGAGAACAGACACACAAGTAAGCAATCAGACACAGAAAAACAGATAATTGAAATGATTAAATGACCCTAATCAACTTCTTGTTCCTTTTGAAGCAGTGTTCATGAACAAAATCACATGATTATGGGGACCAAGGAAGCATACAGTAAAGACTGTTTGATAATAGCTGACAACAGTGAAACATTAGGCAATGGCCAGGGCATTCTGGCTGGGCTAACTTTAAAATATGTACAATATACTAATATGTCTGGTTCCTCACCTTAAAGCTAGGGTTGGTAATCTTCTTCAAAAACATTTTGTTATTTTTATCGAAAGTCTCATTACATCCCAACAGCAATCAATAAATCAAATGCTCTGACAAAAAAAAAAGAAAAAAAATCTGGTATCTGTGGCTGTTGCAGGACCGTAATAAGCCCGTCCAATCATTTCATTTGGCCTGATTGATTGGTCGGGCAACCTGCCTGTCTACCTACCTGTTTACCTGCACACACTCTGCCCGTGCGCACTCATTGCGCGTCACCGGAGTCTTCCACAAGCTGCTAGCTTGACAGCTGTACTAGAGTACTAACAATAGCCATGTTTGTTGTTTACATTCATTATGATAATTTTGGGAGGGTGGCCTGAAGGGACGGGCTTGGCGACTTTCTCGCTATAGGGACTTTTGCAGCTAGGGCTGCGAGCTACTTTCATTGGAACAGAGTTGGCAACACTGGGCTCAGTATTTCGATTGCATAATTTTTAAAGTCTAGCATACTCTTGCTGGTTTCTCAACATTACCGACCCTAGCTTTAATAGGAAATAAATGGATTCCTGTTGAGTGGCTGATGATGTTGCTCACAGTGTGGAGGTCTGGTCACAATCAATCATAGTACTACTTTCTGTTTCAGATAGCTAATTTGGAGCAGAGAGTCCTAGAAAGTAGTGAGAAACTGAAGAGTGCAGAGCATCAGATCACAGAGAAACAGCAGCACATGGATAAACTGGTGAGTACCACAACAGTTAAGAGCACAAAATTAGTCTTTTTTTAGACAGAAATAGGCTTGATATTTCCTAAAAGGCTCTTAGAGTAGACAGACTTATCACTGAACCTATAAACACTAGGTTGCAGGACGTTCTCTGAGCCCTTCTCAGGTATGATTCTCAGCAAACTGAGAAAAATGGCCCCGGGACGTAAACAAGTAAAGCTTGCCTCACCAAAAATAGAATACGAGTTTAAGCTCTATCAATTATTGTACAGTGTATAAAATGCATATTTTCATTTAGAAATTCACACAAGTAAATTACTTGAATTAAAAATGACATAAAAGTAAAAAATTGCTGCTCCCGCTCCACATGTCATTACTCTACAAAAATATTACAACTACAGTGTAGGATATGAAAATTCTTTACTTTGGTGTCATCTGGTGGTAATATCAAGAATAAACTCCATAATGTTGTTAATTTCAGAACAGGTATTCAGACAGTGAATAGACATAATAGAGTCATGTGCACGCAAGTTCTTTTTTTAGGGAAAATATTGATTTTCAATGCGGTTGAAGTCGAGTTTAAGTGGGTTTTTGTATACACATGTTTAACTATGCATTTGAATGTGTTTTTTGTTCAGCAAGGAGAGTGGAGTGCGGAGAAGGCCTTTCTGGATCAGCAGGTGTGTTTGTTAGAGCAGCAGAGTCAGGAGAAAGCCAGCCGCCTGGAGGAAAGCATCAACTCTTTACAGACAGAAAGACAGACGCTGCATGACAGGATGGTATGTTCCACTTCTCATTTTAGATTTTCCAAGATTTATTTGTAATCTATGACATGATGCAGTAGTGGGTTAATATAAATGCATGTGTCGCAGTGAAGAGAGAGCACTGTTTGTTCTATGACGACTGATATTTTCCCTTCCTTGTTCTTGTGTGCTAGACGGATCTGGATAAGCAGAGGGGCGAGGCAAACGTCTCTCTAAGCCAGCGGACAGAGGAGCTGGAACAGTGCCGGGTAAGATCAACTACGACACACTAGATTTTTTTTGAACGCACAAATTCACATTTGATTGACTTTTAAAAGCAGATAAAAACACCTTTTTCATTTTCATTTTAATATGGTCATAGAATGCCCATACGATTATGTGAAAATGAAAATACAAATTGGATTATTGCATTTTCAGTTTTACTCAAATAACACATACATATGTATGTGGAAAACGATAATGCTATTGTGGGAGAACATTTTTAAGTTCATGTTATCATTTTAATCAAGTCCCCTATGGGCTTCCATACATGACCGTACACATTTTATCCAGTTGTAGTCTTCCCATGATGTGATACAGCTTCACTGACAGCCATATTACAAAGCCAAAAGCTATATACTTAGTGCTGAACATTCACCAAAATTGTTGGATCCACTAGAAAATATAGAGACTCAAAAAAAGGTCATTTTCATAAAGGAAAGTAGAGTGAATTTGTGGTCCTCTTGTCTTGGTCTTGGTGTGTTCCCTCAGACGGACCTCGACAGTCGGCAGACAGTGAGCACGGAAATTGCCCATGCTCTTGAAGAAACCAGACGACAGAAGGAAGAGTTTCAAACACAGGTCTGTAGGCAAACACACATCATGTTATATTCGCGGTAATAGAAAGGCAACAGCTAACATGTGGTTCCCCCTCAAATGATGTAGCTGTCTTCCTCTGGGCCAGCTGCAAACACTGGTATTTCTTTGTTGGACAGGAGGAACGGAAGAGTTGTTATTCAGTGGACTTTACCTTTTATTTGATCACCCACAGATTATAAGACAATGCAAAAGAGATTCAGAGCCGGTTGTCATTCTGTGTGTGAGTGTTAAAAGCATGTGCTGTGTAATGAAAAGTGTTTGTCTTTGCTTATTGTCAGGTTGGAGAGCTGAACACATCTCTACAGACCTCACAGCAGGAACTGTCCACTGTCACTGAGAAGCTAGCACTGAGAGAGGAAGACATCAAAACACTCCAAAATGGTACATACACACACACACAAACTTCAGAGCGCCTCAGGTACCGGGGGAAACCCGTGACGTAGTTACGAAATATCGCTATTTCATAATCGTCTATTTATAGAAGATATGAATGTTATACTTGTTTGAGGTCTTCAGCTTTCAGAATCCGTACAACAATTGTATGTTGTCCAAACTGGCTTATTACGAAGTACTTTAACAATAAAGTAGTACAGAAATAAACTTTGTAAATATAAGAACATGTTGAGATCAAAAGATCCGGGATGATTTTCTCTCGTCACTCTACAGTCATTGTGTGTGTGTGTTGCAGAGGTGCAGTGTCGGCAGGCATCACTGGTCCAGCTACAGGAGGAGTTGGAGCTGCAGCGAGTCCAGCTGGAGCAGATGGAGCTGGACAAAGATGCCCAGCTGATCAGCCTGAGGGAGGAGCTGCTCAGCCAAACCCAGCAGCTAGATAGCTGCCAAGCACGGGTTAGCACCTACACACAAAGTCTGAAATACCTACATGCATACATACTGTACATGCTCTTGTATGGTACATACTGTATTGATGCAGCAAACACAATTAGTAAGTCGTTTGGGATTTAAGTCCAACCAAAGGTTTCTCCTGTAATTGTTGTTTAGTTCAACACTACCCAGAAGGCAGTGTTTCATCTCTAGCTCTAGCACATCCAGGGAAGAGCAGTATTCCATATTTGGAGCTCAAGCTTAAGACTAAAATTTGACCTTAAAAATAATTTTCATATCCTATATTGTTTTTCATTTGTCTTGTGTGTTGTACTGTCAATGTGTTGCACACCTTCAGTGCTGTAATTACTTTTTATACATTTATTTATTGTCTTTGTATGTGCCACAATCAGTTTGCTCTAATCTTGTTTCTATTCAGATTTTCTCACATCTGAGAACCTATTTCCTGCTACAGCTTCTCCAAAGAGGTAACTGCCGCTTAATAAACATTAATTAATGCTCTGTGTGGTTTGGTATGTGTTGCTCAGATCTCATACCTGGAGGTTGAGGTGGAAACGTTGACAGAACAGCTTCACAGCCCTGAAGTGTGTGAGGAGGATCAGAACGGCAGCGTGACCGTGTACGATCTAGATCACATTCAGAAGGTCAACAGAGAGCTTGAGCAGCAGCTCACCGACAAGAACAGGGTCAGTTACCTTTATTCTCTCACTCTGTTGTTACTCTAGCTTTTAACAAGATATCAATATCAGCTCCAAGTAGATAACATTCTGCAGATACACCCATCACCGCGCATAAAACACGTTGACATGGTTTTGCAGACCATCAAGCAGCTGCAGCAGAGACTGGCAGAACTGAAGAGGACGCTGCAGAAGGAACTGGTGAGACACAGTGAATCACATCATGGGTTTACTTTTTTTCCTTTGTCCTGACAATACGCCTGCAAACTGAACATTTCTTGATAATGCAGCTAATCCACCCTATTCTGCAAACATAACAGAATGTGAAAGAAATGAAGGGGTCTAACTACTCTCTGAATGCACTCGATGTGTTTCCTTCTTTGTGCTCTGTAGAAGCTGAAGCCTGAGCCAGAAGCCGAAGGGAAGGAGAAGTTTCCAGAAAGCCGAGCAGAAAAACAAGAGAGGCTTTTTACAGACCTGCTGCCAGCATCCAACCTGAGCCCCCCGACCTCCAAAACCACGGTGACCAACACCTCAGACCTCAACGACTCACGAGAAATCAACTTTGAGTATCTCAAACACGTTGTACTCAAATTTATGTCCTCCAGAGAGGCTGAGGTAAGTCCTCAGGGCTCATTTTTAAAGTCCCTTCAATTCAACACCTGAGAAAGCTAAAATAAGTAAATAAAGCCTTTGTGTGCAGCTCTGTAGGTCTGCCTGGTATGTACTGACTAACTGACTGACCCTGGTTCTGTTACAAACCCAGTCTGAACCTGTGTGTCTTGCTCTGTCAGGCATTCCAGCTAATACGAGCTGTATCTGTGCTGCTGAACTTCACTCGAGAGGAAGAGGACATGTTGAAACAAACTCTGGAGTACAAGGTTGGTGCTCACGCTTCAAACAGACCACTGCTCTTAGACACCCTGAATGCATCAGTAGTAAAAGGCCACTAAAGCTTTGTTTCTTGAATATTTATGTTAATATAATTTGCACCAAAGTTAACGTGGTCAGTGTGGAAAAGTCTCAAACCTTCACAACATGATGGGACTCTAACTAAAACCTGGGATGAGGGGTGCCGCAGGCAAGAACCACGTACAGAAAGATTAATTCTTAAGTGGCACAAACAAGTGGTGATAACTTGTCACTTTCACCAGTTTTGTCGTATATAGAATTTTCTTTTGGGTACGAATGAAAGTCACGAGTGGTCCAGGCGTGTTTTATGAGTCATGTCCTAACCCTTCTCTCACAGGGGAGAAACAATAGTTTAATTTAACTTAATCTGAATGAACTATGTAAAATGTATATTCTAGTTACAATATCAGTGTGATGTGAATAATGGTTGCCAATTTAGTTTCGACAACAGATTTTTTTCTTTCTTTTTTCGATTTTATTGGCATATTTTGACAACGACAATTTATACAATTCAGCTTATTCACTTCAACAACTGCCTCGTTAGGGCAAATTCGTTTTAACACCACTAATTTCTTTAACGTATTAACACAACTTGCGATTTTTAGGTTGTAGCGGGCTCTAGCTTGTCGCGAAGGAGACTAAATAACGCTCCAAACTTGCGCTAAGTTTTGGCGAGGAAAAACTGTCATGGCCATTTTCAAAGGGGTCCCTTGACCTCTGACCTCAAGATATGTGAATGAAAATGGGTTCTATGGGTACCCATGAGACTCCCCTTTACAGACATGCCCACTTTATGATAATCACATGCAGTTTGGGGCAAGTCATAGTCAAGTCAGCACACTGACACACTGACAGCTGTTGTTGCGTGTTTGGATGCAGTTTGCCATGTTACGATTTGAGCATAATTTTTATGCTAAATGCAGTACCTGTGAGGGTTTCTGGACAATATTTCTCATTGTTTTGTGTTAACTGATTTCCAATAATAGATATATACATACATTTGCATAAAGCAGCATATTTGCCCACTCCCATGTTGATAAG
>CAKAKR010059224.1:0-12825 GCA_916700685.1 Adelosebastes latens
AAGGAGATGAAGACAACTGTTAAAACTGAATATAGTGCAGGGTAACAGCTGTGATACACGACTATTAAAAAGTGCAGAAGAGACTGTTAAAAATGAGTATAGTGCAGGGTAACTTAGTCTAAAGTGCACTGTATGCATTATTATCTGTCCTGCAGACCGTCCTTCTTTGTCCCCTCCCTCCCTATAGAGGTGTTGTACAGTTTGATGGCTCGGGGACAAAGGATTTCCTGAGTCTGTCTGTGGATCACTCCAGCTCTGAGCTCCATAGTGGAGCAGATAGTGGAAAAATCGTGCAAATAGTGATACAAGCACCACATTTGGCATGATGATTGCCGAGGGGACGCTTAGCAAATATACGCGATCGGCCACTTGAAAATCCAAGATGGCCGCCATTTTTCACGATGGCCGCCAAATTGACCTGGAGTGTGTTCCGATCCGCGTACTTCTGTACTTACACTCACTGTTTTGAGTGCATAAGTGCGTTCACACTGGGAAGTACGGCAAAATGCAGTGCACTCAAAGTACCGGGATGTTGTACTCAAAACGTTCAGATCGTTGAGTGTGGAACGCTGGACACTTTCCACACTCAATTGTCGCCATCTTGGCTACGTAGCGGAAGGGGCGGGACCACGACCACTATTCAAACATACATAGATAACATAATAAAACAATGCAATACGTAAACATACTGGATCGGTGCATTTTCAGCCAACAGGAGGACACATCGTAGGTGACAGCGTTGGACACGTAATTTCCACTCTTCTTTCATTTTTTTCTTCAACAAAGCAGGCAGATATTTTGGCGGGTAGTGGTCGGGTAAAACCTGAAGGAGGCAGCAGCGCAACACAAAGGATGCCAGCTGCCGTAAAACCCCGAAGAAGAAGAAGATATTTTGGCGGGTAGCGAGCCGCGGTGAAATGTTGCGATCCTCATTTCCAGTCAGTGCGCCGCAGAGTATTCGATTTGAGACGACCCTACCCCGCTGAAATACACGCACTACTCAAGTGAGTACAGAGTGCACACAGTGCACTAAATTGAAGTGTACTTCAGGAAGTACGTGGTTTCTCTCATAGAAATTCATCTACTTGGTCGATTTGAGTGATCTTGGTGTCAAATTATGTTTTCTAGCATGCTGGATCTAATTTTGATAGTTTTAACAATTTTTAAATGCAATATGGCGGCCATTTTGTGTCTGTTTAGTGTCTGCTTCCTCATGAGAGCATGGGGGTCACAGCATCCAGGGACTTCCTATTGGTGCTGATGGCTTTATCTCCTTGTGTCGCATTGACCGTGCAAGATATTTCAACTTCACACACACTTTCTCGGCAGGAAAATGAAACGGTTCGGTCTTGATGCTTGATTCCCTGGTCGCCATATTGCAGTTAAAAATTGTTAAAACTATCAAAATTAGATCCAGCATGCTAGAAAACATATAATTTGACACCAAGATCACTCAAATCAACCAAGTAGATGCATTTCTATGAGAGAAACCATTATCGGCAGTTTAATTTGGCGGCCATCTTGGATTTTCAGGTGGCCAATCGTTTATATTTGCTTAGCGACCCCCTCGGCAATCACCATGCCAAATTTGGTGCTTTTATCACTATTTGCACGATTTGACTGCATCTGTTATCCACTCCACTACCAGCTCTACAAACAGTCTACAGTTGTGCACCTGCATACGGCATACATATACATAAAATACATTCATGATTACATTTTTTAAATCCAGTTATTTATTTCTCTTTTTAAACTTCATTTTCATATAGATTTTTAAATTCCATTATGTATTTATAAATTCATTCATGTATTTTTAAATGATTTTTTACGGTTTTTCTTTTGTAAATCCCTTTTTAACTTGAACTTTTTATTGATGTATTAATATTGCATTTGTAAATGAAATAATATTTTTACTTTTTATTTCCCATTAAATTGTAAAATAATGAATTTCTTTGTAATATAGTCCATTTATTCATGGATTAATAAATTTGTAAACACATTTATTAATGCCTATTTTTATTGTAGAATTAGTTATTAATTTAAATGCTTTATCACTATTTTCTTGACTCTTGTGGTCCTCCATAGGATACAATTAATTTGGCAAGCTATTGCCAATAAGGACAAAAAAAACCCCAAAACAATATATGACTGATAATAAAAAAGGTAATGGTAAGGGTTTTTCAAAGGGGTCCCTTGACCTCTGACCTCCAGATATGTGAATGTAAATGGGTTCTATGGGTACCCACGATAGATCAAAAAATTTGCAATTAATTGTGATTAACTATGGAAAATTCATGCAATTAATCTTGATTAAATATTTGAAGCGATTGACAGCCCTATTTTATTTATTTAATTTTATGTTATTTTACATGACTTTAACACAAGAATAAATGTTGGAAAACAAAAGTCTTGAGAGCAGCCACTGTTCACTGTCTGGAAAATGCCATTTGTGCTACGTGGAAAGCTCCAAATCCGCCATCAAAGTACTTGTCAAAGTCTCTTTGCTGCTATTTATGAAGTCGTAATATCATCCATACTCTCATTTATCATTTATTTGCAAATGGTCATTTTAAGTCATATGCTTTGTTGGTAGAAGGGTAATAACCACTGTCAAATTCCTTCATAAGCATGTAACATTCACTTTTGATTCAGGGTTAGGGTCACAATATGGAGTCAGATCAGTCTCTCAATAGTAATGAATGTGCAGAGAAGGATTCCCAAATGTATTTTGTGATTTATATATAAATGATTCTCTCCACAAAAATATGTTTCAATGCACACAAAAATAGTTATCATTGTATATAAACCCAGAAAAAAAAGTTTGAAAATTTGTGTTTGGTCGTCTATGTCTCTGTTGTTACAATGCTAATTGGCATTGTATTTAACATCGTTGGAAAGCCTGTTTATTAACCTTCACAATGATGTCCAACTTGTAAGGATCATGCATTTGTGGGATGAGCAGCACAGCTGATTATGTGGGTATCGCCCAAGAAAAATTTGCCAAAATGCTCCGTCAATGGTAAACAGTGTATTCTCCTGTTGGTACTGACTCTTGTTTTGAGTTGTTTGGTGGATTGGATGATTGAACTCTCTATCAGTAACAAGGAACAAACAACAAACAAGACATATTGGCAATTTTACACTTTATTCATTTAATACACCGTCAGGAGCCTCAGTAGCGGTGGAGGATCCATATGCAGCCACAACAGCCTGGCACCTCCTCCTCATGCTGGTCACCAACCTGGTCACAGACATCTCTTTCCCAATGTAAGTCTGTGGGAAAAAGTATTTTTGGGCCCAATGGCATCACGTGACGGACACGGAAGTTGTAGTATCGTCGTTTGGCCACTAGGAAAATTAGCATCAAAGCTCGGCGCTCTTCCTGAGGGCTCGGTTTTAATAGGGTAACTTTATTAACTTCCACTGTTATTTAGAAATATGTGGGAATAAACAGCAAAACTCCATCGTTCCACAGAGTGGAGCTGCGACACAAAGCAAAGCAGAAAGATCTATTTAAATGTGTTAATCTACAGTTATGTTGCCATAAACTGAACTATTCTGCAGAGGCACTTTGGGTTCAGAATATATGAATGAATAAAAAAAAAAGACAAAATAAGATGCAGGTCCAGGTGGTGAACCTCTGTGGATCATCAGGACACGGCTGATCCTCTCAACACATCCACTCTTCTGATCACTCACTCTGACAGAGGCCACGGCTTCCATCTGATGAGAGAAAAAGAGAACAGAAGTCATGAATCAGTGTTTACAGAGACTCCCTTCATCAGCTGTCAGTCACTGATGCAGCTCACAGTTCATTTATGAAACTATCAATAGCAGAACCAACCTCCATCTCTCCGCTCACTATTCAATATCTCCAACAGTAACCGCAACTTATGTTCTAGCAAATTCATCAGTATGGTCGTTCCTAAAGTCTGCACCTCCTCTGGTCGTCACTCATTCCAGTTTGCTGCTCCTAGTGACTGGAACGAGTTAATAAAGACACTAAAACTCCACACCCTCATCCCGTTACCCTCCTTTAAGAACTCTTTGGGCAGACCTACATCTAAATGTAACCACGATTCTATGAAATAAGAGCCAGTGATTTGAGGCTTCAGTCAGACTGATCTCAGAGCTGTGACAGAGATGAACTGATCAATTAGAGAACAAAGACTTTCTGATCAGATTTGATGGTACGACAGTTTGATGGATGAGGACCACTGTCTCTATACATGTTGTGATGCTGTCAGCTGTAATCCAGCTTTATTTCCTGGAGACATGAACACAACAACAACATCTTCTTCACATCAACTCTAACACATGATCACAACAAGCTTCTGGCTGATCTGATTGGCTGACTGTTCTCTCTCTCTCTCTGTGTCACCGTTCTCGTCTCACAGCTTAACGGAGGAAACACATCACAACAACACTGCTGAAACCAGCATGGACCGACTCCGACCCTCTACTGACCTCAAAGTCTCCAGTCTACAGTGTGGACTCTTCACAAGATCAAACAGCAGCTTCACTCCTGAATCCTGCAGCTTGTTTCCACCCAGATCCAGCTCTCTCAGGTTGGAGGGGTTGGACTTCAGAGCTGAGGCCAGAGAAGCACAGCTGATCTCTGACAAACTGCACCAACTCAATCTGAATAAAGAATAAATGATGTAAGTTTAGAAAACAACGTTCCTGCTTGAAATCATTCAATGTTTAATAATGTGTTCAGAGCTGAAGAAGGTTTAGAACGTAGAAGTTTAGAAAATGTAAACTCCAAACACCTGAAGCCAACAGGACGCAGGTTAAAAACTGTAAAATACAAAAAGTGAAACAGATTTCTCATTAATATTAATGACAACGTGCTGCTACTTCAATAAAGACGTAGTGACTTCATCTCTTAAACTCTGACAGCTCCACCTATGGATCCATCGATACAAACTCATGTTGAGCAGCCAAACACAAATAAAAACCACAGAAACTGATTCAAGATTCAACTCAAGATCTCAAAGTTTCTAAAGATATCAAATATGTCAGGATGGATTTTGGGGAAATGTGAACAAAAGATATATAAGATAAGACATCTACAATATATATATTTTAGGAATAGTGGCGTCATAAAATCAAAGGATCTTCAGTTTAAACTATTCAGTCAGTATAAGCATCAAATAGATTCATATTTCTTTTCTTAGAAAAAACAAATACTGAATATATTTGTTATTGTCTGATAGCTGAAATAGAGATTATTTATTTATTCTTCATACTTTTGTATTTTTTATTATCATTTCTTGGAAAAAAAGAAACATAATGAAAGTCAAGAGTTGTGATATATTAAGGTTTTAAATGTGTAAGTCATAGGGATGTGACGAAATATCATGCCACGAAATATTGTGATATAAAAACGTGACGATATGCATCGTCGAAATGAAAAACTGAATCATGATATCAGGGCATCATAGGTACATCTAGTCAGAAAAGCACTGATCTGCAGTCTCTCGTCTTTTTCAGTGCTTTGTTTGAACAGACGAGGGCGCTCTGAGTTCAGACCAGCAGGTGAAGCACCGCCCCCCCACCGTTGTCTTGCTTTTTTTAAACAAAAATAAAACCAATTTAGTTTAATTTTTGCGGAATGTTATCAATAGATAGTCGGATGACGGACGCTTTAATCTGACAGTGAACACATTTTAAGGAGTCAGCTCAGAGCAGCAGGTGTCATATTTCACAGACACGTTGACCAGAGAGAGTTGACAGACCGAGACATGGCGGAGGATTTGGTGTCGAAGCGAAAAGCAAGCGCGCCTATTTGGCAATATTTAAGATTTAAACCCGGTGATATAAGGGAACCATAACGTTAATGAGGTGGCGTTAATGAGGTGGCGTTAATCGCTGCGAGGAGGAAGGAGCGGTCAGAGCCGGTGGGTGCGGCGCCAGGTAGACCCCTGCGGCCCTGCAGCAAAAGCTGGACCGGAGAGGCCAGACACACCGCCAGCCACCCAACGGTAAACATCAAAGTAAGAAAGCTACACATGTTGACCGTCATCTTTTCTTGTAAAATGTCCGGTTTAATCGGTAACACCAGTGATGTCACAAGTTTATTAACCGGTGGGAATATTTCCTCACCATCACATCCCTAGTGCTGGTGTGGTTAGTGCACCGTCACATCCCTAGTGCTGGTGTGGTTAGTGCACCGTCACATCCCTAGTGCTGGTGTGGTTAGTCCACCGTCACATCCCTAGTGCTGGTGTGGTTAGTGCATTTGCAGCTGATTTGCAGACAGGTAATGGAGGAGTCAGGCGAAATTAGCATAGAAGTTGTGTGATGTTTTGCATTTTGTGTCTTTTAAATAAAAGGCTACTTTTTCCGTCATATATTTTCATCATTCAAGTTTTTTTTAAATGATTGTTATAATATCATATCGAGATCGTGAACCCAAGATTGTGTATCGTATCATGAGCTGAGTGAATCGTCACACCCCTAATAGCTCAACATTGCTCTGCCACAGTCAATGGACTAAACCACTGAAGAAGAAAATGTAGTTTAGCATTAAGATACTCAGTGTGGATCAGAATAATATCAGCCGTATGTCTGCAGTTTAGTGTCACCACGACTTTCACATCATATTAATCTCAGTACACAAGTAAAAAATGGTGTCTGACCTCAGAGTCTCCAGTCTACAGTGTGGACTCTCCAGAAAACCCCACAGCAACTTCACTCCTGAATCCTGCAGCTTGTTGTTACCCAGATCCAGCTCTCTCAGATGGGAGGGGTTGGACTTCAGAGCTGAGGCCAGAGAAGCACAGCTGATCTCTGACAAACTGCAGCTCCACAATCTGAATAAAGAATAAATGATGTAAGTTTATAAGACAACGTTCCTGCTTGAAATCATTCAATGTTTAATAATGTGTTCAGAGCTGAAGAAGGTTTAGAACGTAGAAGTTTAGAAAATGTAAACTCCAAACACCCGAAGCCAACAGGATGCAGGTTAAAAACTGTAAAATACAAAAAGTGAAACAGAGCTCTCATTAATATTAATGACAACGTGCTGCTACTTAAATAAAGACGTGGTGACTTCACCTCTTAAACTCTGACAGCTCCACCAGTGGTTCCATCTATACAAACTCATGTTGAGCAGCCAAACACAAATAAAAACCACAGAAACTGATTCAAGATTCAACTCAAGATCTCAAAGTTTCTAACGATGTCAAATATGTCAGGATGAATTTTGTGGAAATGTGAACAAAAGATATTTAAGATAAGACATCTACAATATATATATTTTAGGAATAGTGGAGTCATAAAATCAAAGCATCTTCAGTTCAAACTAATCAGTCAGTATAAGCATAATATAGATTCATATTTCTTTTCTTATAAAAAACAAATACTGAATATATTTGTTATTATCTGATAGCTGAAATAGAGATTATTTATTTATTCTTCATACTTATGTATTTTTTATTATCATTTCTTGGACAAAAAGAAACGTGATGAAAATCAAGAGTTGTGATATATGAAGGTTTTAAATGTGTAGCTCAACATTGCTCTGCCACAGTCAATGGACTAAACCACTGAAGAAGAAAATGTACTTTAGCATTAAGATACCCAGTGTGGATCAGTATAATATCAGCCTTATGTCTGCAGTTTAGTGTCACCACGACTTTCACATCATATTAATCTCAGTACAGAAGTAAAAAATGGTGTCTGACCTCAGGGTCTCCAGTCTACAGTTTGGACTCTCCAGAAAACCCCACAGTAGCTTCACTCCTGAATCCTTCAGCTCATTGTAGCTCAGATCCAGCTCTCTCAGATGGGAGGGGTTGGATTTCAGAGCTGAGACCAGAGAAGCACAGCTGATCTCTGACAAACTGCAGTACCTCAATCTGAATAAAGAATAAATGATGAAGATAAAAATCACTTTATAATCCAATCAGATGTGTTCAGGTTTTAAACATGTAGCTCAACATCACTATGTCCTAATCAATGAGCACAACTTTTGAGCCTTGTCTCTGTACTTTTTGTCAAATTCCAATCTGGCCCTCCTATTCTTATTGCTAATGAGTGGTTTGCATCTTCTGGTGTAGCCTCTGTACTCTTGTTCCTGAAGTCTTCTGCGAACGGTGGATAGTGATACCTTCACTCCTGCCCTCTGGAGGTCGATGGCGATGTTAATGACAGTTGTTTTAGGGTTTTTCTTTACAGCTCTCACAATGTTTCTGTCATCAACTGCTGATGTTTTCCTTGGTCTACCGGTTTGACGTCTGTTGCTCAGTACACCAGTGGTTTCTTTCTTCTTCAGGACATTCCAAATGGTTGTACTGGCTATGACCAATGTTTGTGCAATGGCTCTGATTGATTTTCCATCTTCTCTCAGCTTCAAAATTGCTTGCTTTTCTCCCATAAACACCTCTCTGGTCTTCATGTTGGTTACACCTTTTTAACTATAAATGTAGTCTGCAAAGGCAAAACCCAAAGCTGAAACTGAGAGTAGACATTCAGCGCTATTTATTATTTGAATAATAAATGTAATAGGACACACCTGGGCAACGAAAAACACCCGTCAGTCACATGTTCCAATAATTTTGCTCACTTGTAAAATGGGTGGGTTCAAACAAAATGTGTTATCTTCTAAGTTTTTTAACAGATCTGGATGTAAATACCTGGAAATAGAAGCTGAAATCCTGATCTCTTGTTTCATATTCATCTTTTGATGTCAAACCCAAATGTTTTCAGTGTACAGCAAAATCTAGGAGGAGCAGCACCATCTGGAGCAGAGCCAGTGTGTAGAGAGTGTGTGTACAAACTACATAAGCTACAGTCAGTGAACTGACCTCAGAGTCTCCAGTCTACAGTTTGGACTCTCAAGTCCAGCAGACAGAAGTTTCACTCCCCAATCCTGCAGGTTGTTGTAACTCAGGTCCAGCTCTCTCAGATGGGAGGGGTTGGACTTCAGAGCTGAGGCCACAACTTCACAGTGAGTATCTGAGAGTTCACAGTCAGAAAGTCTGTCATGACACAAAAATTACAAAATATGTTATTATGAAAGAGAACAGTTTATATTGACTTAATGCATTTGATGACTTAACAGTTTGAGATATACTTCTCTGATTAACATTTGCTCCTCACATCAGTGGTTCAGCTAATCTTATCTCACTGGTTGACAAGAAACAATAATTCTCATCACTCTCTCTCAAACCTGCAGACTTTTAATCTTTGTTTTTCTTTATTCTTGCAGATGAAGAGAGAGAAAATGTAGTTACATTGAGGCTTCCCTAATGTCCAGTCTGTCAGTGTGATCTGATCCCAGGTCTGTCTCCACAAAGTTAGCATGAGGCCTTCTTGATTAGAAAAGCATTTTGAAATCTCAGTGAATAAGTAATAATAATACAGTTGATAAAGTTGACCTCTAGCTACCTGCTGCTGTCAGGTTCACGTCCATAAATGGGAAAATTCAGTGACTGCTGCCAAATGGTAGAGAGATTAAACAAATCACGTAATAATATTAGACCTGTACATAATTAAACATTCAAATAATAAGATATTTTGATGACTGCATGGCGTTTTGTCATTAACACTCTGTCTGTCTGTCTGTTTGTTAGCAGGTTTACTCCAAAAGTACGCAATGGATTTGAATGAAATCCTTTTGGAGGGATGGGGTGTGGCACAATGAACAATCCATTAGATTTTGGTGGCGATCCGGACAATGATCCGGATTCAGGAATTTTTTAAAGAATTCCGATCAGCCTGAGCATTAAGACCACAGAGTATAATACATGCGCAGTGTAGCTGATGACGCATTAATGGCGCATGACCCCGCCTCCTTCTGAGAGCAGAGAGATACGTGTGTGGATGTGTGGAGCTGCTGGCCGTCCGCGGTGAGAAAGAACAAAGCGGTAGATGACAGGATGAGAGACAACGTAGTGTAACGTTATACAGACATAACAAGGCTGCTGAATGAGAGAGGCATCCGCCGATACGTTACACGGAAACATACCATGTTAATAACAAGCCGACCACCTCACGGTACCGCCAGCTGTGAGCTGTGATCTGTTTTTAAAGTCACGCACCTCAGCGGAGGTCTGCGCTCTCCAAGTGCCATTCTAGTTGTCAACATAATATCATCAGAAAGATGTTATCAGTGTATCAGCATTAAAAACAGAACATTGATCTTTGGTGTGTATAAGATTTCTTATAAAGTCTGAATTCTACCATTCTGCTGTTTTATATTCATCAGACCGCTGTTATTCGTGGAAGCTGTGTATTTCCTGTTACTACTCTTCTCTACACCAACAAGAGAGAGAAACACCAGAGTTTCCTTCTTATTCTGTAACAGAATAAAAGGAAAGACTTAAAAACGAGATTATGGAACACAACTTGACTTCATGAGCAATAAAATGCACCATTGCTCGATTCAACACACTCAGGGGTTTTACAACGACTATCTTTGTCTCGTATGACCAGTAGTTTAGACCAGTCTAATGCTAGAGTTGGGTCGGTTTTCGTTTTTGCCGGTCCGGTCCGGTGTACAAGCTTAAACCGGTTTGATTTTACGCTAACCGGCGAAACCGACATTTGTAATTATGACACGTTCTGGCAAATTAAAAAGTAGCCGACATCAACAATCTGTGACGACAGAGTCACAGTGCTAAATCCAGCCTGTATTTGCATTACTAATAAGCAATATGACAACGTGATTAACGTAATATTATGAAGTTATGTTGGTTTATATACAAGAAGAGGTTTGTTTACTCAGAAGTTCATGTGTTTTTTGGCAGAGCTGGTCTCAAAGAAAAATAAAACTGTGGCAAAATGGCAACAGTTTGGATTTGAAGCCAACGAAAGAGATGAGCCCAATAACACACGAGGTAAGGTGTAATGTGGTGCAAGGCCTATTGAAAGCAAACCCCAGCACCAGGACTCTGATCCCACCCGGACCGCCCGGACTCCCCGCCGGATCAGCAAACGTTCTGTTGCTGCCGTTACACAGGTTAGACCCAGCACTCCACCAGCCAGCTGATCTTTTGTTTTTTTCATTTGATTTACCAGGTTCACATGTCGTCTCCATCACCCAAAAGATAAATAAGAAAAAACTGTAAAATGTAACAATTATTAGCAATAAATAGAACAAGTGTTCATTAACTTGACAGCTAGAAACACAACCTACTGAAACATTTTTTAACTCAACATTTGAAACAGCTCAAGAACATCTGTGACAAAATACAACTGACTTATTTATGTAATAAACACGTGGAACACATAAGAATAATTTTATAGTGTGTATATTTGAAGAACTAAACTAGTAATCTACACTGATCTATAAAGTTAATCACATCTGGACTTACAGAGCTTTTCTGCAGTTCCTCACAGCTGGAATCAGTCTCCGTCGTCCCTCCTCTGTTGTGTTGTACTTCTTCAGGTCCAACTCATCCAGAACCTCCTCTGACATCTGCAGCATGTAGGCCAGAGCTGAGCAGTGGATCTCAGAGAGGCTCTTCTCTGATCTGTTCTCTGACTTCAGGAACTCTTGGATCTCCTGATGTACCGAGTGGTCGTTCATCTCCGTCAGACAGTGGAAGATGTTGATGCTTCTGTCAGGAGAGGTATCATCTCTGTTCATCTTCTTCAGGTTGTTGATGATTCTCTGGATGATTTCTGGACTGTTGTCTGTCTGACCCAGCAGACCTCCTAAGAGTCTCTGGTTGGACTCCAGAGAGAGGCCATGAAGGAAGCGAACAAACAGGTCCAGGTGGCCATTTTTACTTTCAAGGGATTTCATCATGGCTCTCATCAGGAAGACATCCAGGGTTGAATGAACATATCCTTTTCCCAGGAAGTCCTTCAGTACCTTTGTGTTGCTGTTTGTGTAACAGTGGAACATGTAGACTGCAGCCAGAAACTCCTGAATGCTCAGGTGAACAAAGCAGTAGACTGTTTTCTGGAAGATCACACACTCTCTTTTGAAGATCTCTGTACAAACTCCTGAGTACACCGAGGCCTCTGTGACATCAAGACCACACCGCTCCAGGTCTTCTTGGTAGAACATGATGTCTCCTTTCTCCAGATGTTCAAACGCCATCCTCCCCAGCTTCAGAAGAACTTCCCTGTCAGCCTCCGTCAGCTCCTGTGGACTCGTCTCATGTCCCTCACCATACTTCTGCTTCTTCCTCTTTGTCTGAACCACCAGGAAGTGTGAGTACAGGTCAGTCAGGGTCTTGGGCAGCTCTCCTCTCTGGTCTGTAGTCAACATGTGGTCCAGAACTGTAGCAGTGATCCAGCAGAAGACTGGGATTAGACACATGATGTGGAGGCTCCTGGATGTCTTGATGTGTGAGATGATTCTGCTGGACAGCTCTTCATCACTGACTCTCCTCCTGAAGTACTCCTCCTTCTGGTCGTCAGTGAAGCCTCGTACTTCTGTTACCCTGTCAACACATGCAGGAGGGATCTGATTGGCTGCTGCAGGTCGGGAAGTTATCCAGACGAGAGCTGATGGAAGCAGATTCCCCTGGATGAGGTTTGTTAACAGCACGTTGACTGATGACTTCTGGGTGACATCAGACACAACCTCGTTGTTGTGGAAATCCAGTGAAAGTCTGCTTTCATCCAGGCCGTCAAAGATAAACAGAAATTTACAGACAGAGAGCTTCTCTGCTGTGACCTTCTGTAATGTTGGATGGAAAACATGGAGCAGCATGAGAAGACTGTACTGCTCATCTCTGATCAAGTTCAGCTCCCTGAACGAAAGCAGAACCACCAGACTGACATCTTGGTTTTCCAAGCCCTCTGCCCAGTCCAGAGTGAACTTCTGCACTGAGAAGGTTTTTCCAACGCCAGCGACGCCGT
>CAKAKR010059226.1:0-10899 GCA_916700685.1 Adelosebastes latens
GATAATTGGATAATGAAAAAGAAAAATAATTGTTTAAAGTTCCCCCTCCAATCAAAAATGTGTTTTGCTTACTTTACCTGGATGTTTGACCCTAACAGTACAGAATGATGTGTGTGCAGAGTTGGACCCTAGAAAAGTGTTTTCACATACATCTGCTGAAGGAAGAACTCAGTTTAAAGCTCCCATATCATGCTCATTTTCAGGTTCATACTTGTATTTTGTGTTTCTACTAGAACATGTTTACATCCTGTCATGTTAAAAAAAAACCTTTATTTTCCTCATACTGTCAGCCTGAATATACCTGTATTTATCCTCTGTCTGAAACGCTCCGTTTTAGTGCATTTCAACGGAATTGCAACGGAATTACGTTGCTAAGCAACATTTTGGGTCCATGTTTACTTCCTGTCGGCTGATGTTATTTACAGACACTGCAACAGGAAATAAACTGGGACCTATTTAGAATGTTTAAGTTGAAAACCATGTAATAATCTATATATTGTATATTTGTGACATCACAAATGGACAGAAATCCTAACGGCTTGTTTCAAACGCACAATTTCTGAATACGGGCTGTGTGTATTTCTCCGTATATTGAGCATTTTGATAGTTTAACAGTATTTATGAAGCACTTAAACCTGCTTTATAATATAAAAGACATGAAAATCTCACTTTTTACAATATGTGACCTTCAAGACGTGGACGTACAAGCAGGATTTTGTGACATCACAACTAGTATGGAAGCCAATCACGGTCCAGTGTGCAAATTACACGAGTGTGATGTGGAAACTTAAAACCTCTAGTGCACATACACCGAAAATAAACTTTACAGTGAAGTAGTTAAGTTAGTTACGAAATGAAAAATATTTTCATATTCATAGTTTCTGGATTTTTTTTTAACCCATTTGTGCCCAAAGACTATATTTAGTATGATAAGGAAAAATAACAAAACATTTGTTCCGATTGGTCAAAAGTCATGGAATTTGGTACGGACATACTTTAGGTAAGTATCTAACATTACATCTTTGAATTTTGAATCACATGAAGAATCAAACTTTTATTGATTGTCAAAGGAAAACTGCATATGTGCATATCTTTGATATTCAACTTGTTATGAGTTAATAGATACTAAATACTTGATTGTGCTCCTTGTAGTTTCTGAGATACAGACATTTTCTTATCATACTATGTCTAGTATTTGGGCACATGGGACTACTGTTTTTTTCCTAAAATATGGAGTAACATATGGAGTCTATCGCAAGAACAATATAGTCCCATCATGTGCCCAAATACTAAATACATTATGATAAGAAAAACTCACTTTTCGTTTGGTTTCTCACAAACCAAACGGTTTGACCGATTTTGAAAATGTCTTCACTTAGGCAAGGCCAGAGAACACTTCCACCGAAGGAAATTAAAAACTTCAGTTGTGGGCACAAATGAGGGAGAAGGAGTAGGTGTAGTTTCAGGAATTTTCAACTAACTTATTGAAAGAATATTTTGATGTTTTTCATGTCTGAAGGGGACCTTTAAATAGAAGTAATATTTACAACAAGTGATCCTCATAGCAGTGGGAGTAGTACTAGTATAAGTAGATATAAATAGATTCCAAGCAGAATAAAGATATATTAATATATATTTTTAGATGTATCGGGATTGTTATTATAGTTGTACCAGTCTGCTTTGCACACACTGCACTTTAACTGCTGCTTCAATGGCCCAATTTCCCAACAGGAAACGTTCAGTTAAGCCGTTCTGACTCACTTTGCTGAGCTCCACAGAGTGTATGATCTCCTCCACTTTCTGCAGCCGGTCCTGGATCATCTGCTGAACATCAGCCTCGATCCTTTTCATCTGAGCCTGAACATCAGCACAGGAATCAAAACCAAAACTAAGTCCAAAGGCTGACAATGTATTTGATGGGATGATCGCACAATGATGATGAGGACCTCACCTTCTTCTCCTGACTCTCTCGCTCCACGGGGACGGTGTCGTGACAGCGATGGTTGGTCTCGGTGCACAGCACACACACACACCTCTGGTCGCTCCTGCAGAACAGCTCCAGGAGCCTCTGGTGCCTTTTACACATCCGGGTCTCCAGCGTCGCCATGGGTTCAGTCAGCTTGTGAATCTTCAAGGTTGCGACTCTCAGGTGTGGCTCCAGGTGACCCTCGCAATACGAGGTCAGACACACCAGGCAGGACTTCAGGGCCTTTGTTCGCTTCCCCACGCACACGTCGCAATGTATGAATTGTCCCGCCACTGACATAACACCATTATGCCTTCTCGCTCGGATCTGCTCTGACATTTCCTTGGCGAAGGAGTTCTCGCAGAGCTCTGGGTGGCCCTTGAAGGCCGTCTGACATTTGGGACAGCTGACGGCGAGGCTGTCGTCCCAGTGGGATGTGATGCAGGTGAAGCAGAAGCTGTGGCCGCAGGGGATGGAGACGGGCTCAGAGAAAACCTCCTGACAGATGCAACACTGAAACTGCACCTCTGACAGGAGAACGCTGGGGGAGGCCATGACCTCTGAAAAAAAGAAAGAAGATTGGTGTTAATTGGTTACGAATAAGAAATAAATCATTTACAGTCTGAGTCACAGAGGGAGCTTTTGTCTTTATTGTCCTCAATGAAGGCATTGTAAGTACTTTTATTACAGCTAGAAACATCTGAACTTCCTGATCATTAACTTTAAACAATTAAAAGCACACTGGCCAAAGTCCAGCCGCACAGTCACAAATCAGTGTCTCTCTCTCTCCCTGTAAGCTTAGCTTGAAACATGGATTGAATACACCTCATTAAAATCCAAAGACTAACATGCATCAACCTGCAAGTTTTAAAGTATCAGACTGCCATAATTCACTGCACACCCCGTCCCGGGGATGAAGACTAATGGCTTCAAATATTAGTCCCTCTTATATTCCATTTAACCTGCCTGACACATAATCAAAACTGAGAAATGATTGTATTTGTTTTAATCAGAACGCTAACACATACCCATCTGTTATTTTGTCTTGGTCCTACCTTGTTCCTGAATGTGAAACGCGACCCCTGAGTAAGCAAATGCAAACACTGGCACCGCGGTTGTGAAGCCAAAGTCCTCGCCGGTTTCGATATTAACCACTCCCTCTGGGAGGTGTTTTTCCCTCCAGAGCTTTTCAACCACCATGTTGTTCCAGGGTGGGAGGAGTAATGCCTAGATCAGGTGCCTTACTGGGTTTGCATTGTGTAGAAATCCTTTGTATTGTATTATATAATAGAATTGTATTTGTATTGTTTTGCATTGGACTGAGCAACAACAAGGGAGTACTTGAATAAAGCTCAGTCACATTCATCACTTCACCAATCCAAGGCTGTTTGTTTCAAATGGACAGAAACGTACTTTATATATTCACACAATACATTATCACAATACTATAACAATAACAAATGAACAATGCCAAACAAATTATAAAACTATTACAGAAAAGATCTTAAAAACAGTAGATTTGTTTTGGGAATGATCCCTGCTGCTGTTACACCTTTACATGAAGTGCAGGAAGTGAAGTTGTATAAAGTTATTTCAAAACCTAAAATAAAAACAAAATAATAAATTAAAACAAAATATAAATCCTGGATCAAGTGACCTCTACTTGACCATCATGAGTCCGAAAATACATGCTACACACTTGAGGCGTAAAAAAAGAAAGTAAAACAATAAAGTGTAACACTTCATTTTACAGGTCAGCAAATTTCATGGTAATTAAAGGGGACATATCATGCTCATTTTCAGGTTCATGCTTGTATTTTGGGTTTCAACTAGAACATGTTGACATGCATTAATGATAAAAAAAAAACATAATTTTTCTCATACTGACTGTCTGAATATACCTGTATTCACGCTCTGTCTGAAACGCTCCGTTTTAGTGCATTTCAACGGAATGGCAACGGAACAGCTGCTGCATTGCGTTGCTAAGCAACAGCTTTGGTCCATGTTTACATCCTGTCAGTTGATGTCATTCACATACACTGCAACAGGAAATAAACTGGGACACATTTAGTATGTTTACGTTTAAAAAGTGAAACGGTGTAAATATTGTAGATTTGTGACATCACAAATGGACAGAAATCCTGACGGCTTGTTTCAAACGCACAGTTTCTGAATACGGGCTGTGTGTATTTCTCCATGGATTGAGTGTTTTGATACTTTCACAGTATTGATATATCACTTAAACCTGCTTTATAATATAAACGACATGAAAATCTCACTTTTTACAATATGGGACCTTTAAGTGATAATTAGCAAGTAACCTATTTGAAATTTCTTTGGAATTACTGCCAAATTACCCCAATATTTACGTCAAAATTTATCGAAAGTTACTTTATTATAAACATTATTTAATAATTTTATTCCGCAATTTCCCAATAGCTGGTAATTAATGATATTATAAAAATTGTGAATGGTAGTGAAACAACTTCAAAAAGATCCTGGAAAAAACAACAACATACTTCTTAAGAAATTCTGTTTTCTCTTTACAAAATGACCAATGCAATCCAAAGTTGCAGTTTGATTGGCGCATGTATTGAATCATTTACTAAGAGTGTAAAACGGTAATAGTATGTTGAAATGTTTTGCGTAGTAACTGCTAAAACAATATAATATGATGATTGATGATGGATTAGGGATGTCTTAAAACTATCTGTCAAACTAGAAATGCACTCGGAGAGCGCAGACCTCCGCCAAGGCGGGTTTCATGTTAGTCGATGCCCCACCCCTTCGAAAAATTTCATTCAGATCCGTTGTGGACTTTTGGAGTAATCCTGCTAACGGACAAACCAACAAACCAACAAACAAACCAACGCCGGTGAAAACACAACCTCCTTCCTAGGCCCTTCGGCCTTGACAGAGGTAACTACATTTCATTGGAATCTGATTTTTTTTAAATAAATAACTTAAAAAAACAAAAAATAATGTTTTTGCATGGCAGATCCATTCTCTCATTTTTTTCTCGTCTTTCGTCCACTGGTCTCATGTCTCATCAGTCTTCCGAACCTTCAGGGATAACGACTGTGGCGACAATCCATATCGTCTGAAGAGCTAGATTTAAAAAAACAAAAAAAAAAAACATGCACAAACAACAGAAAAAATGTTATGACAGAGCAAAATTATTTGAATTAAGTGAATACAAACTAGTCATGACATGTGAAAATAATGAACCAAAGCAGCAGTTAGTCTCACCTCCATCAATATACTCTCCATGTCCGACTCTGACAGCCGAACAGATGACTTTAATCCGACGTTCAATCCGACAACATAATCTGTTGACACAAAAAAATAAAATAAAACACATGACAATAGAGATGGATGATGTATTGCATTAATATAGCAGAATATTCAAGATCATTTTGAATATAATAACCATAAAACTATACTTGCTTCAGTTTTTACAATTAGTTACTATGATTAATATATAATAATATACTGTATATAACACAGTATGAACACAAATTTTATTCTTACAAAAATTGATGACATATAAAATGATTGTACTGTAGCCTTACAAAAAAAACGTTTGACATCTGTTCTGTACACGATACTACTTTAAAAACATTTAAAATCATTTTTTTTATTTATATAATTGTAAAGCAGAGATTTATTTTCTGGTTTTAAGTGAACGTAAGGAAGAGCAGTCTGTTTTAGCAACAGTTAAAGTAGATCCAAACATTATAACAAATACAAGAAACATATGTTAAAAAAATGATATAGCTGTGATTAATTAATTAAAATTAAATGCATATACTTACGAGGCCCTTTTGTTGTAGGACGCAGAGTCGAAGGAGTTTTGGCAAGATGGTGTTTGTTTACATGGAAAGAGGAATATATTAAGATGAACTGATTGTTGATAACTCTTGAAAATCTGATATATGTATCTATAATGTAATTTAAACTTTAGTTTGAATTAAGTGAAGCTTTTGTTGCTGCAAACTGTTGGTTAATACAACTACATTGTAACTAAGCTCGTAAGCCATATCTATATTACGCTAGCTATTCAAATGTATATTTCATCATATAGTATATTCTTGTGTGAAACAGTCTTATGACTGCTTAAAAACACATTCATTAAGTGACATATCTCACCAGTGGCTGCGGTAATGTTTACTCCTCTGCTTCTGACGCTCTCAAACACAGAGAAGAGAGTGAATGTGTATTTAGTTCCAGCAGTGAGAGATGAGACTGTGTGAGTTACTGGTCCATCTCCATCTGGTGCAGTGATGTTTATCTCTGAACCATTAAACTGGAGAATAAAGCTGACATTGTTGTTCACTTTATTCCACTGCAGAGTGATACTGGTCTCATTTTGTCCTGCTGATCTGAAGCTTTCTGCGTTCGGAGGAGCTGAGACAGCAAAAAGAGAAGGGAATGATATTATCAAAAAAGTACGTAAAAAAAATATTCATTCACCATCTGGCTGTCAAAGTTGCTTCATTTTGCATCCCATTTTTAGATGGAGCTCCTGAGGCGATTCTACTTTCAAATTATGCTAGCTTTCCAACATCGTCGATCCTATCTCTACCCGAATCACTGTGTGAGTGTATTGGACGAGACAGCTGTAATGAACAATAAATGAGGATCTCAAAAATTAAAAGCACTTTAAAGGGACAGTTCAGCTGTTATGAAGTGGGGTTGTATGAGGCACTTATCCGTAGTCGGTGTATTACCTTCAGTAGTTGACGGTCGGCACGCAACCAGCTTGGAGAAGCAGACAGGAGTTACAGAATGGAACCAAAGCAATGTACTTCTGTGGACGGGGGCTGCAGCAAAGCTTATTTTAGACACCTAAAAGAAAGGCTCGCCTAAAAAAATCAATCTCAGTTTAAGTGTACGCTATATTTAAAATATTTTCACTGCTTTACCTTGCCTTCAGACAGCCATTTCCGATGGGGAACTGAAGCCGCTGGATCCATCTATGCTCTCGCCAAAGCCAAATTCGCCAAATTGACAAATAAAAACAGTAATTTTACCTCACAGAACCTGAGGGTTGCTGGTCTACCGCTGCCTCAATTTTGTTTTTTTGTATTGTTGTGTGACTTTGGTGAATCCAAACTAACCAAAGTCTCGCCATAACGCAAACAAACTAACCGATGGAGGCAGCGGCAGACCAGCAACTCCCGTGTTCTGCGAGGTAAAATTACAGTTTTTTTCAATGGAGTCTGGTGGCTTTGGCGAAAGCATCGATAACGGCTTCAGTTCGGAAACATAGACTGTATAGCTGTCTCACGGCAAGGTAAACCGGCGAAAATATTCTAAATATTGTGTACAATTAAACTGATATAGATTTTTTTTGGTGGGGCTTTCTTTTAGGTGGCTAAAATATCTTTTTTTGCTGCCCCCGTCCACAGCAGGACATTGCTTTGCTTCTGTGCTAATGTAGGTAATACACTGACTATGGATAAGTACCTCATACAACCCCATTACAAAACACCCAAACTATCCCTTTAAGTTGGATTACGACAAGAAAATTAAGGAGTTCAATGTGTTGGCTAATACAGTACTCGATTTAAAATTCATATACTGTGTAAGTAGAGAAGCTGGACATTTAGTGACACAATGGCAGAGGGCAAATACATTTTAGCTTTACACTGTCACACTGAAAATAAAGTGATGGCTCACTGAGTTACAACAGTGCATCTTTTTGAAATCGTATATCTTACCAGTGACTGCAGCGATGTTTACTCCTCTGCTTCTGATGCTCTCAAATACAGAGAAGAGAGTGAATGTGTATTTAGTTCCAGCAGTGAGAGATGAGACTGAGTGATTTACTGGTCCATGTCGAAATGGCGCAGGGATGTTGATCTCTTTATCATTAAACTGGAGAATAAAGCTGACATTGTTGTTCACTTTATTCCACTGCAGAGTGATACTGGTCTCATTTTGTCCTGCTGATTTGAAGCTTCCTGCGTTCGGAGGAGCTGAGACGGAAAAAATAAATTAATTTTATGAACTCAAACCCTCTGGGTGTTATAATGATTCATTTTGCATCCCCACAGGAAAATGAATGCTCAGAATAAGAGAAAAAAAGTGCAACAGGTGTTTCATTTAGAAAGCATTATGTTTGGGAATCCAAGTGTCACATTTTATACAGAATTTTAAAAAATCACACAGTATTTGAGACCAGAGGCGTACTAAAAAAAAGACGATTGAAACTTGAACAAAACTCAAATTTGATCTTTCTGGTTGAAAAGAACATTTTACTGTGTAGGTCAGGGGTCAGCAACCTTTACTATCAAAAGAGACATTTTAGGCAAGAAAAAAAAAAAAGAAAAAAAAAAATCTGTCTGGAGCTGCAAAATATTTGAGCATTGTGATGAAGGTAACACAGCTTATAGTCTAAGTATATAGTATATAAGTCCAATGCAGTGAGGGCCAAAGTGCAAATGTACTACGGAGTATTAGGTTCACATTGAGGGAAAAAATCGGAGATTTCCAGAATAAAATCATAATATTACGAGAAAAAAGTCATAACTTTACGAGAAAAAAGTTGTAATATTACGAGAATAAAGTCCTACCTTTACGAGAAAAAAGTCGTAATATAACGAAAATAAAGTCATAACTTTGAGAAAACACTCATAATATTACGAGAAAAAAAAGAAAATAACATGTAAAATTACTACTTTATAATATTATGACTTTATTTTCATAATATTGAGACTTTTTTCTCATAATATTATGACTTTATTTTCATAATACTACGACTTTTTTCCTCGTAAACCTTTGACTTTATTCTCGTAATATTATGACTTTATTCTCGAGATCTCTGATTTATTTTTTTCCCTCAATGTGGCCCTAATACTCCGTCGTTTTAAAAATCCACAGGGAGACACTGGAGAGGGGCTAAAGAGCCGCATTTGGCTCCGGAGCCGCAGGTTGCAGACCCCTGGTGTAGGTGAATACAGTATTAAGTTAAATTTGAGTGCAGATTCAGTGAGTGAATATTATACTCATCAAATCATTTGCTATACTCAATAGTAATTAAGTAAAGTATCTCACCAGTGGCTGCAGTAATGTTTACTCCTCTGCTTCTGATGCTCTCAAACACAGAGAAGAGAGTGAATGTGTATTTAGTTCCAGCAGTGAGAGATGAGACTGTGTGAGTTACTGGTCCATCTCCATCTGGTGCAGTGATGTTTATCTCTGAACCATTAAACTGGAGAATAAAGTTGACGTAGTTGTCCACTTTATTCCACTGCATACTGATAATGGTCTCATTTTTACTTGTTGATATTGAGCGTCCTGCGTTTGGAGGAATTGAGAAAGGAAAAGGAGCCGTGAGAAAATGTATTAACAAAGGACTGTCAGTAAAAGTGTCAATGATCCTTCTGGCTGGTTGAAGATCATTTTGCATCCCTACGTGAAAATGAGTGCACACAATGGGAGAAAAAAGTGCAACCGGTGTTTGAATTAGAAAGCGTTTTGTTTGTGAATCCAAGTGTCAGATTTTAAACAGAACTTAAACAGATCACACAGCATTCGAGACCAAAGACGTACTAAAAAAAAAGTAACTTGAAGGACTCTCAAATTTGATCTTTCTGGCTGAATATAACACCTTACTGTGTAGACGAATACAGTATTATGCTAAATGTAAATGCAGATTCAGTGAGTGAATAGTATAATATCAAACATATTCTGGTTTTACTGTAGTGTTGAGTTGCTATACTGCATAGAAAGTAAGTCAAGTATCTTAATAATGGCTGCAGTAATGTTTACTCCACTGCTTCTGACGCTCTCAGGCTGTGTGAGTTACTGGTCCATCTTCAAATGGTGCAGTGATGTTAGTCTCTTTACCATTAGCTTGGAGAATAAAGCCGACATTGTTGTTCACTTTATTCCACTGCAGAGTGATTCTGGTCTCCTTTTGTCCTGTTGATCTGAAGCTTTCTGCATTTGGAGGAGCTGAGACAGAAAAGGAGCAGTGAATGAATTTATAAAAAAAACATACACTTCTTTAAAACTGACCTTTGGTCTCTAAAGTCTTTATAGTGATTCCCTTTTTTTCGTCCCACATGAATGAAATCTGGCACAGAGTATAAGGAACATAAGAAGTGAGACAGTCTACAACTCCTGGATTAAATTTTCATGTTTTAAATATGACAAATAGCATTTTTGTTTAGTAAGAGATCTGATCAATAATTAAAAAAAAAGAATCCAAAGTCGTTTTAAATGTGATCTTTTTACTTTGTTTAAAAGCACATACTGTGTATGCTGTGAAGTGGGACATTATATGAGGAAATATTATGACCAGCAAATAAATACATGTTAGTTTTACCCTGGTGTGAAAAGCAGATGATGGTTTGATAGGCAGCTACAGTGTAAAATAATGAAGTCAAGTATCTCACCAGTGACTGCAGCAATGGTTACTCCTCTGCTTCTGACGCTCTCAAACACAGAGGAGAGAGTGAATGTGTATTTAGTTCCAGCAGTGAGAGATGAGACTGTGTGAGTTACTGGTCCATCTCCATCTGGTGCATTGATGTTTTTCTTTGTACCATTAAACTGGAGAATAAAGCTGACATTGTTGTTCACTTTATTCCACTGCAGAGTGATACTGGTCTCATTTTGTCTTACTGATTTGAAGCTTTCTGCGTTCAGAGGAGCTGAGAAAGAAAAAGGATATTGACAAACTGTATTAAAAGTATAATATGCAGGAATTTTCGAAAAAAACAATGTGTGACCTATAGAAAAAAAATCCCTGTCATTCATCACGTATGACCCACTAGAAATATTTGGTGGTGTCTGTATCTATAGAGACCCTGCAGCCCTATGCCTGTATTTTGTCTGCACTTCTTATTTTGCTGTGTTCGGGACTCTTCTGGGTGTCAGCGAAAAGCCTTCGGGACCCCCTGTGGGGGTGTAACCCCCAACCA
>CAKAKR010059230.1:6079-30836 GCA_916700685.1 Adelosebastes latens
CCGCCCCTCCTCCCCACTAAACACCCCCCCCCCCCTCCCCCCACCCTCCTCAACCTCTTCAACTCCCCTTGGTTGCTTCCCTATAACCACTGCTCCTGCCAGCAACTCTGTGCTCTTCAACAAGCCCCCCCACCCTCCTCCTCCTCACTTCTCTTGCTATCACCTTCCTTAACACTTCCTCATGTATCTCCCATAATTCATTGCCCCCCTTCCCTTCCCCTCACCCTTTTATTCCATCTCTCTTCCATCCCGGCCCGTGGCAGCAGGTCCAGCCTCTGTGACACAGATGCACCCAGTTGCTCTGGGCGCTCGACATGGGAACAAAGCATCGGCGTGGCCCGTCTGTTACAGTGTGTTTCAGGGTGTGTAGCGTTCATGTGTACATGAGAGAGAGAGAGAGAGAGAGAGAGAGAGAGAGAGAGATGAGCGGGAAAGTAGAGATGGTACACATAGCCAGATACTAAATCTGGTTTTTATGAGTTTGTTTAAGCTTAACTTTCACTTTAACAAGAAAATGTCTTTCATTGCTGTGTGAGCGAACACCCAGAGACCACCCGATTCCACTGTTATCAGGGCTTTAAATAGGCGTTATCGGTCGCTATAAGCACCGTAGATGTGTGTGGGTCAACAGGGGCCTACTTTGCCTACTACGTTGTAAAAGTGAAAGCAAAACTTAAAAGCAACACATTGTAAAACTGAATGAAACATTGAATGAAACGATACATTTTGACACACAATCAAAAAAGTTTCTTTAGGTTTAGGCAACAAAATCACTTAGTTAAAGCTGCAGTGGGTAGAACTGGATCAAATATGATTAAAAAGAGTTATATTTATGAAACGGTCACTATATCCTGACAGTAGTGCATGAGACAGGTAATCTGAAAAAAATCATGTGCCTCTGTGTCCTCCGGTGCTCCTAATGGCATCTTGTAGTGTACTGTTTAGCTGTAAAATGAGTCTCATTTTACAGCTAAACAGTACACTACAAGATGTTTCTGAAAACATTTGAGGCGAGAAATAGGCATTACAGTAACAGAATATTAATTAATATTTGACCAGCGCTGCCTAGTTTGACCATTTGATCGGAGTTTGCGAGTGATTGACAGCTGCCTCCGTTGAATGAACAGCCAATAGGAACGCTCTCTCTCTGAAATGATCTGTGATTGGCCAAAGTCTCCCGTCACGGGCTAGAGTTTTTAAAGCCTGAAAACAGAGCCATGAGGATGTGCAGAAGTCTAGTTTTCTCTCAGAGCACATGAATTACAATATGCTGAAAGGTTATTATGGAATTTTTGCCCAATGATGCCAAAAACAATCCGCCTACTGCAGGTTTAAGTTTAGGGTAAAAGATTGTGGTCTGGCTTAAAATAACTACGTTTCAGAAGTGAAAGTGAAAGTTATCGCGGAACATGTGAACATAAAGACAAAAACACGTTGCTGGTTTCACATGGGATGCAAACCCACGATCTCTTGGGTGAAAACCCTGTTTTGTGTGTCCCTTCCATCGTCCCCAACTGCCACCCTATATGGATTTTCACAGTCTCAAGAGACAGTGTTGTTAAGCAGGATCTGTCTTCACACTCACATGTGCTGAGAGAACATGAACTCACAGCACATGTAAGATAAAGTCAAACCTGCTCTCACTGATTGGTTTTGTGGGCTTGTTAGAAATTTCACACCTTTCCTTTTGAAATATTTTGGGTTTATATGGTGTGTGTGTGTGTATAGGCATGGATGATGTCACTATATATGAGGTCAACATTTGGTCTCAGAATGTCAGAGGTTTTTTAAGAGAGGTTTGTCACCTCTAATTGATCCAGCTAGTCCGTTCAGGGTTGGTCTGCTTGGGCTTTATCCTTCCACTCCTAGCTAGTTGCTATCGCCCCCATCAGCACAGAGCTCATGGCCATCAGCGAACTTGGAGATAGTGGACCTGAGGTCATAGATGTGGCTATGTGGTGGGAGTTTCAGCTCATACTTTGAAATG
This sequence comes from Adelosebastes latens, assembly GCA_916700685.1. Lineage (NCBI taxonomy): Eukaryota > Metazoa > Chordata > Actinopteri > Perciformes > Sebastidae > Adelosebastes > Adelosebastes latens. The sequence goes on from CAKAKR010059230.1 coordinate 8,067, forward strand.
CATTAGCAGACACACAAATAGGCACAAACAGAAAAAGCGAAGAGAGCAGCAGACATATACTGTATATATTTCAAGCATTTTTTGATGCTTGGACTGGCCTCAATCTTCACCTGCTCCCTTTACCTTTTTTTTTTTTTCATTCTAGGGATTTTGGTGGGGACGGGAGGGCGGGTAGGGGGAGAGAGAAATGAGATGCCTCAACACTCCACTGCCCTCCTCTCTCCATCCAACTCCCCCACACACCTGGGATGGCCATTTCATTTCAGAGTGCAGCAAATGGAAAGGTGATCTTAATCTACCCTGTTTCCCTCTAACCCCCCCTCCCTCTCTCCATCTCCCACACACGGAGCCTCATACCGCTGATGGACAGCACACTGCTGGTTGCCTAAGCCTGCCGCCAGCGGACCAAATTTAGTGATAGAGAGTACTGGATACACACATTGGTTTATTGCCTTGAACAAATTCTCCTCATTTCAAACTCATTTCTTTGTTCATCTTTTTGGTGTGTGATCCCGAAGTGCTACCTTAGCAGACGTGTTCCTTCTCTCATGGGAGCAAAAGCAGTTGACAGTTGACTTTGGTCAAAGTGTTTCGACATGACCTCTTCAATACACAGAACCCCCCCTGTTAGCTCATTACTCAGTGTTAGGTCTCTCTCACTGCTGTTAGCTCTTTGGTCATTACAGTCACAAGCAGAGGTATGCACTGGCCATTGATTTCCTATGAATAGCCCGCTGCAGGCCAGTTCATTAGGAAGGTGATCACACACCACTGGATTAACTGGACTGTAGGCACATTGGGAAAGGTTGTCGCTTTCAAGAAATTCTGACGTGCCGTGCAAAACTGATTTAGATTTTTTCCGGTAACAGCATTGCACGCATTTATCATCAAGAACAAATAAGTTTGGATGAAACTTTTTCACTTTTTTCAGAAAAGAACCTTGAGAAGGAGAAAATGGCAGAATGATGGTCATCTTGAGGAAAAAACAAACCTCACTTTCTGCCTCCTCTCTCTTCTTCTTCTTCTCCTCCTCAACACATGGCTCGAGGCTGGACTGAGGCTGCAGCTCCACCCGCCCGGCCGTTACTATGGCAACGCTATCTGGGCCTACCAAGACCTGAAGCCGAAGGACATCCTGGACAACAATACAATAGCAGCACAGCCAGGATACCTGAGGGACTTAGACCTGAGAGGCGAGATCTGGGGGTGGGGGTGGTGGGGTGGGGGGGGGTAGCAGATTGAGAGAGTAAATCCTCCCTCTTTCTCTACCTCTCTCGCACACAAACACAGTCAGGATTAGCCTTTTGCTCAAGAATCTAAGACGTAGTGGAAGAATTTGTGGCTTTAAATGATTTTTTTCTGTCGCAATTCTTATCGAAATCAGTAAAACGAAATGTTTTTGATAATCATCTTGAGTGGATTGTCTGGTATGTAAAAAAAAAATCTTGATTGTTGGACAGGCCACATGGATGTTAGATCTCCGACGGTTAGTATATGTCACTCGGGATTGGCTGAGCTTTTTTTTTTTTTCTCCGCATACACGAGAGCGGTCATGGTGGCTGCGGCGCTGCTGACTGCAAGGATTGGTCCACACATCCTGCTGCTGGTGCCAGCATTGGAGAGTAATAGAGATGTTTAGAGTCCATTTGCCTTGCTTGCATTCCTCCATGTACTGCTGCTAAAATAATAAGGGGAAGGGTTACCTCAGGTCGGCCCCAACTGAGGGATACGGAACATGCATTGTTGTCATTGGCTCCATCTGAGTATCCCTCTTAAAGCCACAGCACGGAGCTGAGGAGCCGGGCACTGCTTGCTGCTGCCCACTTTGCAGAGGAACAGTGCTCAGAGGCAGCAGAGGGAAGGATACATGTATACATGTACTAACAAGTGTGTTTTTGTGTGTGTTTGCATGTGTGTAAGCATCACATTGTGGTCTTTCACTTCTATTTTCCAAGTATCAATTATTATTTCATGTTAGAGAGGACAAGTTGTGTGGCTGTGTTGAGTTACTATGTATCAAAGCAAGTATTTGTATTCCATTGAAGTCTTAAGAGGATTTTAGTAAGCGTTATGAAGTGCCACAGCCCTGCAGCAGCCCACCAGGCAATTGAAAATCTTTATTATGGAGAAGAGGGAGTCATGCTGTGCACTGACTGAGTTTACGCAGTTTGTGTGCGTCTTTTGTCTGTCAGCTTCTGCTGCTTTTTGAAACATGAATTTCGTGTCTATTTAAAATGTGTTTTTCTCTCAGTGGGTGCAGGCACAACATCGTAGATGTCCGCGTGTGAATAACCGAGTGTGGGACCTGCTTAGTCATGCTAAAACACCCGTCTTACACCTCCTCTGTTTCCTTTCGCAGGCAGCCTAAGAAACAGGATGTTAATGCTTGACGGAATGCCTGCAGTCCGAGTCAAAGCTGAGCCCCTGGAATCGGAACAAGGGGTAAGAGAGCAGTTGTTTTCCAGACAATTCCCTTTTTTTTTTTCTCCTGCTTTCCTTTCCGTCTTTCCTCCTCCTGGCAATGGGCTCGTAATTACTCCCAGGCCTAAGCAAGTGAGCGAGTGAGTGAGTGAGTGAGTGTGGGGGCTAAGAGGAGTGGTCGGAGAGCATGGTAGTAAGCAGGAAGAGGAGAAGAACCGGGAAGAGGAGGGGAGCCACAGCTGGAGCAGGAATGCATTAGGGGGGTTTCGGGGAGGTGACTGCTGGGGCCAGCAGAGTCCGTGCTGGCTGGGGGTGATCGTGCAGATGGAGCCACTGCTCCGGGGAGGAGGGTCACATGGGAAAATCTTATCTATCTGTTCCTGCCCCTTTACGTCTCTCAGTTTCCCCTTCATCCTCCCATACCCTTCTTCCTCACAAACACACATGAGTGATCTCTCTCTCTCTCTTGCACACAAACACACATAGACAAACACACCATACTCTTCCTCCGCAAACACTTATCACAGCTCCATCTCTTCCTCTCCTCTATCTCATGCATGCCTCTACTCTCTCACAAAGAGCTCCCTGCCACCTCTGTGTTCTATCACACAATATTACACAGCTTTGTTGAATACGCGATTTTGATTGGTCAATCACGGCGTTCTACGGTCTGTTATTTCTTTATAGCAGACCGTTGCTATGTATAACAGACCGTTGCTATGGATGCAGTTCTGATCTCGGACTCTGGCGGACCGTTTTTGTGTCAAATTATTGATTTCTTAAGTATGTAGCCGTGTAATAAGCGGGATAATGTACTGCTAGCGGGTCATTGTTGTGAAATAGATACCGTCAGGGCGATGCAAGTCCCCTCTGCTTCACGTCAGGGTGCGGCATCGTCCTGTCGGGGTTTATTTCACAACAATGACAGGAAGGTTTCATCTTTGATGGGTTTGTTTTAATCAATAATGCACAATTTGATCTAATATTTTAGTTTTATGTTCATATTGGCCATGTTAGGAATAACGGAGTTACCTCATGCAAGGTTTTTCACGGCCCACATACAGTAGCAGTGCTCTCTGGTCCGACATACCTAGAAATAAAGTGGTCTTGTTATGGAGAAGCTGTTGCTAGGTTACAAGGGCTTTTGTGTTGCTGCCACAGCTGTGTGTGTGCAGCGGGTGCAGGCCACTTAATATTTGTAATCATGATGAATTAGTGTTCAGTTATTATTGATTTCCATTCATAACATATCAATAATATCCCGGCCCCCTAATATATCACCGAGAGCGCTTCGTGGGAGAAGAGCAAAATTCTGTTGAGACGAAACCGAGAGCATTAGCCCATGATGGATGAGAAAAATACCAGCTGCTGATAAGCCATCAGGTTACCTCAGTTGTTTGGCCGTGTAGGTGCTTTGTATTGATAAGAATCGAATCTGTCTCTCCACATCTAAGGGCCTGACAGACAGGCAGCAGCAGGTGGTCACTTTCTGGGTGTCCTGTTCTCAGCTGTGGCTCCGGGGTTTGAGAGCCGTGTGCTCCTGAACTGCTACCTATTACCTGGGTTTTTGAAGTCGTTCTCCATACGCGCAGTGATGTCAGTCACAGACAGGATGTGAGCACTGCAGCCCACACGGCTTTGAAGTGCACCGAGATCCAATCTCGCCCTAACAGACTGTGCTTCCCTTTAAACGGCAGATGCAGACAGACAGTTTAGGCTGCTGCAGAAATGTGGTCTTCATTTGGGTGGCGGGGGGCCAAGGGCTTGCTGGAAATGGTCTGCCTTGTTAGACAATTCGCCCGCAAGGGGCTGGAAAATCTGCCCCGCCGCTAACCAGTATCCCCTAATAAAGACAATGGCATGAGGACAGAGGCAGGCAGGCGGGTCGAGCATATCTTTATGTGTGTGTGTGTGTGTGTCAGTGTGTGAGTATGTGTAGGTTTGAGCGCATACATGTGTTTGTATCTGTCAAAGTGAGAGCAGGGGGTGGCTCAAGTTTTCCATTTGTGGTGGTTGAGATGTGTCTGAGAACCTAACTTTGTTTTCACTCTGTTGTTTTGACCTTTCCACACAAATGTTTGCCTTTGCACACAAGAGCCGCACAGGATTGGTTAATTTAAACAGGTTGTCAGTAACTCACTTTATTCCCAACTGTCATGATCGTGAACACTCCTCTAACAAACAGAAAGGCTACAACAAAAGTGAGTCTAACACTTTTGAACAAAGAGAAAGCTCATTCTTTTTTATACAAATGAAAAGTGGAATTCACCCGTCTTCAGTTTCAGCCCGTTCGCACGAAAAGGCGTATGAATGCCATGATAATGCGCAAGGCATTTAGCATGCAATAAGATCATCTTTCTAGATTTTTGTGTGTCATTTGTACGCCATGGTATCCTGTATTGACTGCTATGGTAAGAGATGGGCGGGTGGGGAGGTGGATGGGTCCAACTAACACCGGACTTTAACCAGGAGACCTGTATTCGAAACCGATGTTTTGTTTTGTAAATTACGCTATTGACGTTTGACACTTGTCACGTTTTTTAGGGACGTTTGTGACGTGTTTGTCCGTAGTTGTGTTACGTTGTTTCCGTACATATTTTACTTAGTTTACGTAATTATTTGAGGCCCAACCATGATGTTTTTCCTAAACCTAACTAAGTGTTTTTGTTGCCTGAACCTAAATGAGTTTGTTGCCTAAACCTAAGTGTGGACGTTTGCGTGGCGTACAAATGACACACGAAAAGGCTTAAATGCGTAATAATTACACGGACATACCGCGTAATAATGTCGTACTATTATACGCCGGGTTGTCATTACTATCATTCTTGGTCGAGTATTAGGGCAGTGACTTTTTACAAAAACTAATTCGACACGTAATTTTTTCAAATTCATTTGAACACTTGTTGCTTAAAATTAACTACAATGCATAATTGACGTTTCAATGTGCCTCCACTGCTTCACTTTTTTTTTTTCTTTTTTTTTTTTTTTAAATTATTTAATATTTAATTATTTAATTTACTTAATTGACAAGCTAACATTAGCCTACTGTAAGGCAGCTGCATTGTATTAACTAAAAGTGGCTAAAGTTAGCTAATGTTAGCTGGCTCGATATTGTTGGTAAACGGTTAGCTAGCATAGGAGTCCTCTTCACAGATAAACATTTTTAAGATAAACATTTTCAGTAACGCTGCATTACTTAAGGACACGTTTGATGTATTGTGCACGACAAAACTCTCAGTCAGGTCTGCTAATGATAACATCTGTAAGATAACCTGGAAGACAATGTTGGGAAATTTGATATGCTATTATACTTCGATTACCTCTAAGCTAACAACGTCTGTCCTTTGTAGCCGTTAGCTACAATAATATAATCACATTTCTGTGTGGCTTATTGCTTTATGAAGGTACTAGAAACAAAAGACACCATCGTTCAGTAAATTATTTAAATTGTACCGATTAATATGTTGGTATTTGACTGCTAACTAAATGCAGACTATAACTGATACTTATTTGACAGATATATTTACAGATATTCCTTTTAAAAAAAAAACTTAACATAAAGATACATTTAAGAACCATTAAATTAGCCTGTTAAGGAAAATGTTTTTACAGTTGAAAATTAAATCTGTCAGTGCTCTCTGGTGGACAAACTATATAGAGGCTAATGGTGACGCTTTCTAAATAACCTCACACATATCTTTGGCATTTAGTTACTCATTGTTTGACATATAGCCTACACTTATAATGATATATCTGCAATAAGTAAATGTTGGCCCGATTCAGAATTAAATTGCATGAACAGGTGTGTGTGTATATTTGCCACGACAGCTTCAAACACGGCTCAGCCAATCAGAGTTCAGGACTGGAACACCATATCTGTAATCATGAAATATTACTGAACAGCATTCAGATTCCTCTTGCGGTTGGCACACATATATTCTCTTCAGTTTCCTCTTTTTCCTCTGCCTTCTCTCAGTCGTGGGGAGAACTGGCAACCCTGCAGAACGTTCGTAGCCAACTAGACGCACTGTAAGAGCACTTACTGAGAAAGACAACATTTCTACACTGAGATCAGCCTCAATGGATCTAATGACTTCAAAGCCTTGAGGCAGTATAGCTCCAGGCGGTCCTTGACAGTCACATCCTATACAGAACATGCAAACACGGAGAGATCCCGCGCAAAAGCAGCCGGATGATAGCCTGAGGGTCTGTCAAGAAAGGCTACATGGAGTTGATGCGGGAGTTGATGCAAGAGAAGCACAGAGGACTTTTGACATCACAAACATGCATATTATCAATTAAGCGATATTTCTCTTGAAATGTTTCTCAAGGTAAAACTGTGGAGCGGAAAAGATAGATAGATAGTTAGATAGCAGATTTACAGGCAGGAATAAAATCAAATGAGAAGTTAGATAGTCCAATGGCAGGATTTTTTTTGGTCAAGAGAGACTAAATTAGACCAGACTGCGGCGACACGTTATTTTATATATATTTTATAATGGTTATCAACCACTTATTAAATGTTTGTGTAGCCTATCATAAATGCTAAATAGGGGGACCGACTCTGCTAACAAGGAGGGTCAACAGTGACTGAAATCTGTTGCACGAATATTGGGAGTATAACCAGTGGTGGTTCTAGGAATTTTTAACAGGGATGGAAACAGGATGTTTTGAGGTGGCTACAACGAGAAGTCAGTGTGCACACAGATTTTTTATATGCCTTACTATTCTACTGTAACGCTAAAACGTAAATTATTGTGCTGCATGAATACATATAACTGTTGATGGTCAGTCTCCTATTTTGCAGAACCTTTATAGTCAAGTAGGCTAACCTTTTTCTGAGCTAATTTACAAAAGTTAAGGCTATTAAGTAGTCAAATGCTCTAACTATGGCCGTCAATCGATTCAAATATTCAATCGCGATTAATCACATGATCGTTCATGATTAATCGTAATTAATCACACATTTTTTATTCGTTCAAAATGTACCTTAAAGGGAGATTTGTCAAGTAGTTAATACTCTTATCGACATGGGAGTGGGCAAATATGCTTGCTGTATGCAAATATATGAATATATTTATTATTAGAAATCAATTAACGACACAAAACAATGACAAATATTGTCCAGAAACCCTCACATGTACTGCATTTAGCATAACAATATGCTCAAATCATAACATGGCAAACTGCAGCCCAACAGGCAACAACAGCTGTCCGTGTGCCAGTGTGCTGACTTGACTATGACTTGCTCCAAACTGCATGTGATTGTCATAAAGTGGGCATGTCTGTAAAGGGGAGACTCGTGGGTACCCATAGAACCCATTTTCATTCACATATCTTGAGGTCAGAGGTCAAGGGACCCCTTTGAAAATGGCCATCACAGCTTTTCCTCGCCAAAATCAGTTTCATATGATGCCAGTATCTTCACTCTAGCTTTAAAATTGAGCCTCCGAAAGATCGATTGCGTTAATGCATTAAAGAAACGAGTGGCGTTAAAACGAATTTGCTGTGACACGTTGTCGTGTTAACTCTGACAGCCCTAGCTCTAAGCAAAGATCCTGGGTTCTATAGTCCTCTAAATTAACTCAAAATGACTAATCTGAATTATATAGTATACCATACATTATAGCATATACTGGTATAATAAGACAATTGGCCTGGATGTTTTGGATAAAGAATAAAAAACAGGTTCTGACCATATTTAAAGTCATGGACTTTATTCTGCAGAGCAAACTTCAAGATGTTAGGCAAGCCCCGCCACGGTACAGCAACATAACATCAATTTACAGGCTCGTCATTATCCTGTATAACAGTGAGCACAACTAATTCTTTCTCTGCAAACTCAGCGTCACATGATTCTCCACCCATCAGTGATAACTTAACAATCACCCCAGGGATATGTTAGCATTATGAGTTGGCAAAACAACTCCACAGCCAACATTTGCAACTCAAAAATGGAGCATTGCATTAACTCGGGCGCAGTAATAAAGAAGAGCTCGCATTAACTGATTGGCATCAGCTACTTCATTCATGCTTTACCATCAGTGGGTCATTCATTAGCTGCACGGCTACAGGCTGACTAATCAAATCCAATCCTACATGTATTCTTACTGGTGTACAGCATAGCCATTTGCCACAGCAGCTTCCTCCTCCTGTTGTGTTGAAGCTTTTAGTATTATTGACTATACTGTCTAATAATTATGTATGTCTTTATTAAGGGCGGTTAGTTTTCCAAGCAAAATCCTCATTGGATTTTTTGAGAGCTCCCACAAAGAGCAGGGCCTTTTCTGCCAAATATAACTGTACAACTATCAGCTATAAATGGTCAATTTCTTGAGGGAACTGTACGACTAGAAGCTTCCACAAAGGAGGCATGACAATTTCCTCATCACAGCACAACATGAATAATCCAATTTTTCACAAAGACTGTTGCTTATGTTCTCATGTTATGTGAAAAAGCCTTAAATTATAATAATTAAAATGTTTTTTTCCACCAAAAAACACAATTCCACACATAAAGTAATGTAAAAACCCATCAAAAATGCTTGGTGGGTGGTATTATGACGCAGGCCATAATGTGCTGTGAACCCTGACCTTGATGCCACTGACCGTGAGCTGAACCCCGATGAGGTCCAGAGGTCATCAGAGGGCATATATCATGGGGTAGGGTTTGTTTTCTAACCGAGGAGGAGTTACACAGGGGAGAGGCGCTTTTTGATTCATGGGGTCATAACATTTCCTGTAGGCCGAGAAACGAGTATACAAGTCTGGAGTAAAAATAGCAGGCTACTACATAAAAGAACACGCTCACGCACACACACACACACACCACTCAGAAAAATTCGTAATTCACCACAGAGCCACTCTCAGCCAGCATTACATAAGGGGAAAGAAATGTGAGTCTCGAAAACAAAAGTGAGGATGAAAACCATCGGTACAGAACGTTTTTGCATATCTGCTGCAGCTGCGATCGGAGTGCGAGTTTAAAGTTTTTCCCTTCGCTTTAATGAGCTTTTCCTGTACGATTAGTTAAAATCCTGGATGTACTTCGCTCCCCGATGGCCCTAAGTGTGACTCAGCCTCTGAAAGGCTCCACTGTGAGGATCAACACCACTCGCCACACACTCCAGCACCCCTCCCACATCGAAACATAGCGAGTCTAGATCTGCTACATCACATGTAACATTTGACATTATAACAAAAGTCGCGATGTCAAAGAGGATCCAAAGTAGTGGAGAAACAAATAACTAGTAGCAGGGTGAGTGTCGATTTTTCTACTTGTGTATGTTCTTCATTATCTTTTCCAAGTAAACAGGTTCCTGAAACTTTCGCAGACAGATGGAGCGGTTGTGTTACAGTCTGCTTGGTGTTAAGTGAAAGATGTGTTGAGGGATACACTGAGCCACCAGCGTTGGCCTTAGGAGGCCCATCGCTGAGAGACAGAGAGAGAGAGAGAGAGAGAGAGAGAGACGGTCAGGAAATTGAGCCCATATGATGTTTTTCCACCGTCACAAAGGAGATTTAGGAGAGATACAGGGGGAGCCAAGAGAGCTGCTTTTCTGTGGGAGTGATGGAAAACAGGAGGAAAAGAGAGAGAGAGAGAGAGAGAGAGCAACCCACGCCAAGAGAAAAGAAAGACAGAAAGTAGACGTGAAAGGAGGCGAGTGTGAGAGACACTATCTACTCCTGCGTTTCATCTGTGTATGACATCATGCTAACCAAGGGGGAGTTGAATGCTTGAATGAACACGAGGAAATGAATCGCTCCTTTCTCAATAAATGTCACTGCATATACCTTTCTGACGTATCTCTATCATGCAGTATTATTGCTCCTGAAGCTGAATACTTGCACAAAAACAATCACCTGAATTCATTAACATATCACTTCCTAGCCCGACTGATTGAAGAGAAAATAATTGTTATTATTATAGTAATATAAAATGCCGTTATGCCGTAAATACATTGAAGCTGCAGTCAGGAACTTCGATATGATGAAAAAGTTATTTCTATAAAACGGTCACTATATCCTGACAGTAGTGCATGAAACAAAAAATCATGTCCCTCTGTGTCCTCCTATGCTCCTAATGGCATTTGCAAGAAGAAAGGAAAAACAACCAATCAGAGCTGAGCAGCCTGTAAAGCAGCTGCTCGTGAACGCCGATCAACTATAGGCAGCGCTGATCGAATATGAATTAATATTCTGTTACTGCAATGCATATGCGTCAGATCTTTTCAGAAACATCTTGTAATGTACTGTTTGGCTGTAAAAAGAGATAGTTTGCTCCAGCTGTTGGGCGGGACTTGGTTTTGGCATTGACTGTTTTCAACATGGTGGCCGTGTCACAAACATTCTCATTTTACAGCTAAACAGTACAATAACATATGTTTCTGAAAACATTTGAGGTGAGAAATAGGCATTACAGTTACATAATATTAATTCATATTTGATCAGCGCTGCCTAGTTTAACAGTTTTATCGGAGTTTGCAATCTTCACAAGCAGTGATTGACAGCTGCTGTAGAGACTCCTCGGCTCTGATTGGTTGTTTTCCTTCGGGCGCAGTGAAATCTAGCAAATGCCAATAGGAGCACTATGAGGAGGCAGAGGAACATGATTTTTTTTCACAGATTATTGTCTCGTGCACTACTGTCAGGATAGAGTGACAGTTTTATAAAAATAACTTTTTATCATATTTGCTCAAAGTTACCAACTGCATCTTTAAATGTACTCATTTCTTTCTTCCCTGTTGTTGTAAAATGCCAAAAATGAATCGCTGGAGGAACAATCTAATGTCAATGTTTCTTTTACTTCACAGTCACCTAAAGTGCGCCCTTACTCTGCGATGGACGGCGTCCCCTTCTTCCTCAGCAGAGTTAAATCGGAACCTCCAGAAGACCTGCTCGCTCACGACCTGCACTTCCACACACAGACCGAGCCAGTCGACCTGTCAATCAACAAACCCCGCCCCTCCTCCTCATCCACCACCCCTACCACCACCTCGTCATCCTCCCCTCTCAGATACGCTTTCTCGCCGTCTTCTTTATCGTCGTCATCCTCCTCCTCCTCCTCCTCCTCCTCTCCATCGGTTATCACCTCAGCCGCGTCGGTGCTCACGCCAGGCCCTCTGGTCGCCCCCGGAAGCGGGGTGAGAGGTCAGCCGTATTTGCACATCCTGCACTCTGTGCCGCCGCCTCCGTCCAGTCCCCTGAGCCTGCATGGAGCGGGGAAGCTGGCCAGCCATGTTCACCGCATCCCAGTTGTGGTACAGTCACTGCCCCTCATGTACACCACTGCCGTTCGATCACCCTCCAGCCTAAACAACGCCATCATGCTACCTCTGCTGGACGAGTTGAAAGGCCAGGGCAAAGGTGAGCGTGAGACCGTGCACTCTGAATTCACTCCATATTCATGTGGCTGACATTGTTTTTATGGGATTTCTATGAAACCTCTTTTCTCATTTCCAGTTAGAAACGCTATATTTTCAAATGTGCGCCAGCAACTGTGATAGAACTGTAAAGGAAATGATGACGCATGATGATTCAGATTTTATGCTTTGTGCCTCATGATTAGTTTTATTAGCAACATAAGCTGTCTGACTGGTCTCTAACTTTTATAGACAGTTTCTCCGCCTACTGAAAAATCAATTAGGAATCTATTATCCCACGGAAAATATTCATCTAATTAATATGGTTGAAAATTTTCAATTATCAGTTGTCAAGCATCACAAGTAGAGTTGTTCTGATACCGATCGGACCGGTATCGGAAATGCCTCCGGTACAGCCTAAAATGCTGGATCGGGTGTCAGCGAGTATGCCAGTCTGTGTACCGATCCAATATCACGTTATCATATCATTTATCAGCTCATTTACGCTACACAGAAACAACAACAACAACAACACGTGTCACTCGTACCCAATCCGTACATCCTGCCCGATTAGTACTGCGCAAGAAGCAAGATGGCTCACTCGTTAGCTACGTCCATCATCGATTTTAGACACAGTGATCTTTCCGATCTGATGAGCTGATGATTGAAGTAGCTAACAAGTGAGCCATTTTGCTTCTTGGGGCAGGTGCTAGGGGAGAGTGTAACGTTAGCTAAAGCTAGCAAAATGTCAGCAATTTGGCAATAGTTTACACTGGAAAATCTGTCAACCTAGATAATAAAAGACAGTTCTATGGCATTCATTCTCTGTATGTATTTGTTCATGTTTTACCACAGGTTTAACCATGAATCATGACATACAACAATAATAGCAATCATATCACATCCATACAGAGTTTGATATATATTTTTGTTTTTGCCATATTACGATATCCAAAATCTAAGACGATAATCTAGTCTCATATCATGATATCAATATAATATTGATATATTTCCCAGATCTATGACAAAGACAGCATGCTGGCATCAGGCGGTGAAAAAGTGGCTGCAATACTTATGTGATGTGGCTTGAGATACCCCAATGGCAAACTGTTTATGATGATATATTTGTCTGCCCAGATGTCCTTAGTCAAAGAACTCGCAACACTGTGAAAGCTGACTGTATGTGTACGAGACGTCCCCTCTGGCGATGATGTTCCCCCTTCAGAGTGAGGATGAGGTTTACAGGTTGAAAGGCTCTCGACAGAGATTTTGCTCTCGTATAGCCTCTGGTGCAGGTAACCTGGGCCACACCAGTCGTTGCCTTTCTTTCTATCGAAACGCAAACATCCGAGGCAGTTTGAGTATTGCTGCAGACCTCGTTGGCCTGGCCCAGACTGTGTTATTGGTTTTCTCTCTGGGTGTGGTTTTACTGCCAACCACTGGGAGTGAGCCTACAGTAGGTGTTTCTGTCCAACTCTGAGCCGCACACAGGCCAACTGTTGGTTGTAAAAGAGGTTGCTTCATGTCACTCCCTGCAGGATGGACGGACACACTTTAACTCAGACCCGTGCATGTACTGTATACTGTACAAGCAAACATGTGTAATTGGAGCATGTAGTCAGAAAGACACTTGGTCGGCTGGGTGGGGTGGTCCCCTTGGAGACGGGCGTTTTGTGTCTGCTCCCAAGGAGAGAAGAGGAAAGAAGGAAGGACAGGAAAAACAAGACTTGCATAAGAGGGTGTGGATGGATATTGAAGATGGGTGGCACTTACACAAACACACGCACGCACACACAGTCCAACATCAGCGCTGCCCGGCTCAAAGCACCAAGGGAACAGGGTGAATGAGTGTTGGGTGTGGTGGATACAGTCACTTTTAATGAGATCGCAAGCAGTAGACAAACAGAACATTTGACTATTTATTGCACTTAATGAGAACTGTTACATAGAAATTCCCACAGTCAGAGTCAAATGAAAAAGAATACAGTGCTTTGGATATGAGTAGATTTTTGGGAGTTTTTCCTTTCAGGTGTCACTATTGTTTGGCTGGTTGAAAAAATGAGTTGTTGACATCAGGAGAGTTATTAACTAAAGCTCATTCCCCCCCATATGAAGTTTAATGTGAGGGTCAAGAGCCCAGATTTACCTTGTCTGACTTGATACAAACTGAACAATCATGATGCAAGTCTCAGTCATACTGAAGCTTTCAACATACAAAAACACCTCCACGCACACACACATACACACACACTTCCACTCACCCACACGCGCACACACACACACACAGGTTGGCCATCCTCTTTAAGAGAGGGCGGGTACCCTTCCTTTCACTGCTGTCTCCCTGTCTCCGGCAGGAGGTTGCCATGGAAACAGGGCTTGACTGGAAACAACAGGAGAGAAAGAAAGAAATCCGGTGCTCTGCCCACCTCTCTACCACTCCTCCTTTGTGTCCCTCGCTCAAAATACCCCTTTCCAGCACACGATGCATTTCTAACTAATTACAGGTTTTCCATAGGGTATAGCAAGCTGGTGACCACTCTGCATGTCTTAGTCCCCCCCTCCCCAGTAATAACACCATGTCTGCTGCTAACTCTAGACCCTTATTATGGGCCATTATGGCCACAGTCTCGGCTGAGAGGGCAGAGGAGGTGAGGTCCTGATAGCTTTTATAAAAGCACCAGGCGTATAACAGTTACAGTGGAAAATGTATCACTATATGTTCAGTGTTTGTGACGATTGCTACAAGAATAGTTATTATAATATCTTAGCCATGCAGTTTCCAAGTTTAATCCAGTGGATTTCCAGCAACTTTTCGTTGACAAGTAGTCTCCGACAGATTTTCTTTTTTTGACATTCATCTCTTGAGATATCCAGGATGTACGCAGCCTGTGTCCATGGAGACAGGGAGGACAGAATGGCTGCGGGCTCTGGCAATATATCCAATGAGTTGTCCAGGGGAGAAGTTGTCACAACTTGTGGAGTAGATGTTACGTTGTCATGCAGCTCAAGAGACAGAGACCCCTGTGCTCAGTGGCTCATGGTTAATAGCATGCTGGTCAGTCAAATGTTGCATGTTTTTTTCTTGGTTACTGGGCAAAAAGAATCAAAGAAGCTTGCTTGCTAATTATCAGGATGTTCTGTGAAAAGAATGCAGCAGCAAACGGGTGGATTTAAACGTCTGTGTTGTCTTCGGGGCCTTTTATATGTGAAAGTTTTTGTCATTACCATGAATATGATTCTCTGTCAGTTGCACATGTAGGGGAACAGAGAGCAGCAGAGTGGCACTCATGCATGCACACATACTTTTAACTTGGACATATTCAGTATTCACACACACACACACACACACACACACACTCAATAACAAATGTACCCACTGACTCTCGTGTCTGTGTCCATTCCTTCCACAGCACACACAGACCACAACGGCCTGTCGCCAAGGCAGATCAAGAGTGACAGCGATGACGACGACCTGCCAAACGTGACCTTGGACAGTGTTAATGAGACTGGCTCCACTGCGCTGTCTATAGCCCGCGCCGTACAAGAGTGAGTATCATGATCTGTGCACGTGTGTGTGGGAAATGTTGAGTCTCTACACTGACCTTTTCTCCTCTACTGACCCTGACAGCTCTAAAACAAATCCCCATATCTCTGTCTTGAGCTGTTATTTTTGTTCTGTGTGATGTTTGGGAAGTACGGTCTTGATCTTAACACTCCTTACTGTTGGCCGCTGGTAAATTTGGTGATATGAGAGTTTCAATTTGGTCTACTGTTATAGTACTGTATGCTTAGTGTAGGAGAAAGGTTCTCAGACTAACTTTCCTTCACATTATCACTCACCCAAATAGTAAATAGATACATTACAATGTAGCTATGTATTAAAGGTGCCCTATGCGATATCGAGAGCATTAATATAGCATCAAACAACTATTTGCTATTTAAAGATATAGAGGAGTAATGTCTACCAGAGCAGGGAATGAAGTTGCTCTCCCTCGCTGCGCCTGATTCGACTGTTATCAGGCCATTACATAGGTGTTACCAGTCGCTATAAGCACCTTAGATGTGGGTCATTAGGGGCCTATTACACCTACTATGTTGTAAAAGGGAAAGTGAAACTTAAACGTCACGTTTTGAACACAAACAAAAAGGCTTCTTTAGGTTTAGGCAACAAAACTACAACTTCTTTAGGTTTAGGCAAAAAAAACACTTAGTTAAGTTTAGGGGAAAACATTGTGATTTGGGTTAAAATAACTACGAGCACAAAGCTACACATTGTTGGTTTCACACAGGATTCAAACTCCGGTGTCCTGGGTGAAAACCCTGTGTTTTGTGTGGAGGCAACAGACATGTTCCCAATCTCGCATGTTGTAGTTACTCACCAACCATATAGAAAAAAAACTACAACTTGAAGTGTAAAATGTCACTGCTCATAGAAACAGTTTAATAGTTATTAAAGTTATTTTTGAGAAAATATTTTCACATCTTAGAGTACATGTATATGCAGATCTCTATTAGGGGATTTTATTTGAAGATGCTGTCCTCTGCATTGTATCTAGTTCCAGTTGGGGCTGCCAATAGTTAATTTTTCCTTTTCCATTAGCCATTGTTTATCAAGCTGTTGAGAGTTTGGGTCTTACAATATAAAGGAAATATCTAATTTAAAGAAGGGATGCCTGAAACGCCTTGCTTGAAGCCCCGCCTTTTCTTCCGTAACGTGGTGATGTCAGAGAGTAAAACATTTGCATAATACCTGCCTAGCGGCTAGTTTGGCAAGCCCTCAAACAAAGCTAGTTAGAGCGGAGCTGGGGGGGAGTCCGAAGAGTTTGGTTTGGTTGACCAATCACAATAGAGTGGGCCAGCTGACCAAACAGAGCAGACAGAGCATTTCAGACAGAGGGTGAAAAGAGGTGCTGCAGCACAGCCAGTATGAGAAAAGTAAAGCGTTTTTTGAACATTAAAGCCTGTAAACATGTTCTAGTAGAAACCCAAAATACAAGTATGCACCTGAAAATAAGCACAATAGGTCCTCTTTAAGTTAAATATTCAGAGCTCTGACATGGCATTACACAATTCAGAGTACAGAGGTTTAAAATGTTTCCCCTGATGTTGCTCGTTGTTAGTCACCCTGGATGAGAGCATCATTTACATATAAACCCAGTATAAAACCTGTGCGTTTCTGTGTGCTTTCGTATCTGCTCTTCCACAATCCACATTTGGATGTATCTGCGTGGGAGTGCATCTACAGTATATGCCTGAATGCATATGGCTCAGACATACTTTATGCCCAGGCATCACAACTCCTGTGGTGCCAGTCCATCTGTGTTGAATGTAAAGACTTCCACCTCTCCAGTGGATGACAGTGTATACAGTATCCCGATCAGAAATCAGACGCGGAGAAACATTTGGCTCGGCTCTGCCCTCCTCCCCTGTCGCCCGTAAACCCAGAACGGTCATAACTAGCAGCCTGGCCAGACTCAAGTTAATGCCCAAAGGACTTTTTATTTAGACTAACTGTGAGGAAAGTATTCCAGGACTCCTAGAGAATCCTGCTAATGATGTAGCAACATTAACAAGGCTGAGGCTGACGGTCTGTGCTTTGGTGGTAACAGTCCAGCTTACGCGGGTTGACACTGTGTACAAGCCATTGTATTGTTTGTTTGTGCATTGCTGGCTGTGTGAACCTCTACAGTAATGAAACTAAATGAGTTACTGTGGTGGCATTGTGGTAAAAACTCTGGCTGTGCTTGTTCAGTTGTAGTAGAAGTAGAGGTTGCCATGTTTCAGGGAAGACACACACACAGAGAGAGAGAGACTCTGGAGGACTCAGGTTTCAATGCAGGTTATTGAAAGGGACAGGCATGCCCCTGAGTGCCACACGTGGGCACCGGGTGGTCAGAGGAGAACAGAGGTTGGCAGGACCCAACCTTTCACTGCCCAAGCTTTCACTATGGAGAGAAATCACCAGCCAGGCTTAGCAATGCCCTGCCAGGGCCTGCCCACACACACTCACTTCTCTGTGTGCAAAGTGCAGACTGTGCTGTGTGGAAACTGCACTTGCTGTGTGCGTGCGAAAAAGAAAAAAAAAAGTATGTGTGCACGTCTGCAAGTATTAATCCTCCGCTGTACATGTTTGTGTTTGTACTGTATGCATGCACGTGTTCTCTGCACAGTGGACAGAACAGCTGGTTCCAGAAGGAGGTCAGCCATTGTCAACAGGAACACAGACTTGCATGTTTGTCTGCGAAAAACAAAGCAGTCTGTAGTCTCCTTGAGTTACGCGCCAGGGTTTGGCCACATAGAGGAAGAACGTGCATTCTGTATTGACACAACACATGCGCTCTGCGGACATCTGCAGTGCAACAGAAGCCGACGGCACTTCTTTGAAACGTATCAGTCCGTCGCGTCGCCATGTTTCTTCTTTCGTTTCATTTCGACGTGTGCAAGTGTGGAAAGATTTGCTTTATGTCATTTTAGTAGCCACATTTACACAAGCCAGAGAGCATCAGAGGAGAGATGTGTAAGGGCGGAGGATGGGAGTGCCTGCAGCTTCCAATCCAGGTATCCATATATAAATAAATGAGTGAAAGGAGAGAGTGAGATAGAGTGTGTGTGTGTGTGTGTGTGTGTGTGTGTGTGTGTGTGTCATGTGCTTCTTGGGCAGCCTCCTCCATATTCATGCGTTTCCCTGGGGACGGGTGGATAGGCTATTGTGGGAGAGCGCGAGTGAAAGAGAGGAAGACAGTTAGAGAGGAGAGGGAGAGAAGGTGTGTGTGTGTGTGTGTGTTGGGGTTTAGGGGCTTGTGTTGGAAGGGTTGTCTCTGCTCAAGTCTGGCTGGTCCCCAAGGACCTGGGGGCCACGGAGCAGAGCAGGTGGAGGGAGGGGAAAGGGTTGAGGCGAGGGGTCGTATCCTCGGACAGGTACAGGAATGCCCAGTGGGCAGTCTTCCAGTGCGCACACACACTCACACACACACCCCTTTTCCTGTTTTCTTGATAAATCCACCATTACTGTCTGTTTAAGAACCGTGTTACTGTGTCGACGGTCTGTTGTTATGACCTTGTTTCCTATGAGAAGTTAGAGAAATATGTATTGTGTTTGCGGGAAACCCCTGTTGCAGGTGACACACATACTCCCTCTCTCTGTCTCGCTGTCGTGATTGTGGAGAGCGGCGGATGACGATCGGGGGAAAAAGAGGGGAAAACAAAGGAACTAAAACAGAGGTCAGCTCTGTTTGAAATCGTTCTCAGCTGTACTTCCTATTTCTCTCGGCTGCTTTGGGAGACACAAACAGACGCATTCACACAGCCGCGATGCCGCGGTGACACAGGGTTCAAGGCAGTGTGAGTTTGCCCCTGGGCTCACATGAGAAAATACAACGAATCGATTCTCACCGAAACAGCCATGACACAAATAGCCAGAGATGTGCTATTAAAGACAAAAATATTTATTGTTTATGCGAATAAATACACCCTACTCACAACTCTGTTTCTTGTTTTCTACATGTTTTTTTGTCTCATTAATTGAGAAAGTTATTCAGCTGAGCCCAAGATAAACCTCTAAACACAACGTCTCCATGTTATAATGATTATACATACTTTAAACTTTAATTGTGAACCAGGCAATCTCTAGTTGCTGATTTTGCTGGTTTTAAACCCACCAGTTGAACTAGCGTGAGCACAGTGATCTTTTACTATATATTTACACATACAGTGAGCCTGCTGATATAAATAGCAACTGCTAGTAGCATCTTTCAGGAGCCAAGCAGAATACACCAGTATGGTGGTGGAACTTTCTCATCCCACAGAGAAGCATGAAAATCCTTCTACTGCAGTTAAAACATGTCAAACAATGAGGGGTTTTATTACATGACAAGAGCAACATGGAACATTTTTCAGCTGAAGCTTGCATTTAAAGCTGCAATCGGTAACTTGGAGCAAATATGATTAAAAGTTATTTTTATAAAACAGTCACTATGTCCTGACAGTAGTGCGTGAGACGGATAATCATGTGAAAAAAAAATCATGTTCCTCTGTGTCCTGAATGAAAACAACCAATCAGAGCCGAGGTGTCTCTACAGCAGCTGTCAATCACTGCTCACAAAACTTGCAAACTCTGATCAAACTGTCAAATAAGCCAGCGCTGATCAAATATGAATCAAGATTCTGTTACTGTAATGCCTATTTCATATTTTAGTGTACTGTTTAGCTGTAAAATTGGAAAGTTTACTTTGGCTGGTGGGCGGTGCTTGGTTTTGGCTCAACTGTTTTCAACATGGCGACCGGGTCACAAACTTTCTCATTTTACGGCGAAGCAGTACACTAAAATATGTTTCAATGTTTGTATTTTGCACTGTTAGCGCTGTTAGCACCAGTAGCTGCGAGCCGCTGGCTCAGCCATTGCAATGTGGAGAGCCATGCGGAGGCAGTAGAAATGCTCCCAATTTCGCAGTGCACGGGCAGAGTGCGCGCATATAGACACAGGCAGGTAGGCCGTCTAATCATGTTATTCAGGCCGAATGAAATGATTGGACGGATTTATTACAGTCCTGCGACAGCCACAGATAACAGATTTTTTTTTTTTTTTCGTCGGAGCATTTGATTTATTGATTGCTGTTAGGATGTAATGAGAATTTCAACAAATATAACAAAAAAAAGTTTTCGAAGAACACTACCAACCCTAGCTTTAAATTTAATTTCCTCTCACTGCATTCTGGTACTTTTCTGTCGTGACTTGATATCCTCACAAGAATCGTTAAAATGTCATCTAAGTGGATTTTAAAGTTTGTAACTGATTATCTTTGTTTTGCTGGTGAGCGCTTGTTACGTCTGTGTTTTTGTGAGGACTGAAGATCATATAATAATAGGTAGCATGTGTCACCCTGGGGAAAAATTTCTACGAGTAGCCAAAATGGATTAAACCAGAAGTCTGTCACCGAGTTCTTGAAGCGGAGCAGTGACGACGACAGAATTATCACCAGCAGTGGAGAAACAGTTGTTGCACGTTGAATTAATTAATTTATGATGAGCGATGAGTCGCTGTTCGTTCTGTGTTTTAGAACCTGTTGTACTCAGACCTTCCTAAATTATATCATAATCATGGAGTCACTTCACGGATGAAGTCAGAATGTAAACATCCGCCTCATCTGCTAGATGTCTGAGCTCAGAGTGTTTCCACTGCCTCTCCACACACAAAGTAGTACCTCTGTAGTACCTCAGATTCAAGGTGCTTGTCTACATTTCTGTTAGATTAGTAGATGAGATGGTGATCTCATCAATCATTTCTAATTAAAACTTGCTGTTTACCTTCATCTTTATGAATACACTTTTTCTGTCTAAATGTTCAGCTATGACATCACGTTGCAGTGCGATATTTTCTGAGCTTTAGACACACATTGGAGAGAGAGAGCGAGAGATGTGAGGGGAGTTGGAGTCCACTTCATATCTGACCCGTGTGCTCATTTCCTGTACAGCTTCAGATTGGCAGTAAGCCAAGAGCAACAGGTGATCTGTATGTGTGTGTGTGTGTTTTTTCTGTATTTCTGTGTATTTGTGTAGCCTAGTGTGTATCTTGATTGCATGCGTGTAATATCGGAGTCTGACAAATCGTGCTTCGGTGAAACTCCGAGAGACAGGAAGTGGGTTGTGTGTGCGGTGGAGACAGTTCACTGGAGGGCCTGTCTGGCAGCCCCTGCTCCTCTTTCAAATCCCTCTAACGCGACCGAAGCTGCTCCTTTCGTACGCTCCCTCTTTCCCCTTACCCCCCGCTTCACCCTCTTACCTGCTTCTCAATATCCACAGCAGAGACTCTGAGACCTGAAAGGAAAACTGTGCTCCATCACTGCTGACATATATCCCACAGATATTACTCCTCCCTTCTAGTAAACAGAGATGTTCTTATTTTCCATCTCTGCTGTCTCTTTCTCTTTCATTTGTTGTGTGTGCTCCTTCCTCGATTTCTTTGTGTGTGTGTGTATACGGCATTATCTTCAGAGAAGCGATGCGTGAGCACATTTAAGATTTGCCACAGATATGATACTACACTACACTGCAAATACTCGCACAAACACTTACAAGTCTGGCACGCAAAGAGCACACACACACACACACACACACACACACACACACACACACACACACACACACACTGCTACAGGGCTTCACTGTTGGAAGTGACAAATTATATAATCAACCGTGATATTGACTAGTTAATGGAGAGGAAATGTCATGCCAAAATGTATTGATGACAGAAATAACTCAGGAGTCATTAACTTCATTGAACAACATTGAGATAAAACTCCGTTATCCCTCCACCTAAGATTGATGAAAGTGTAGGGGCAAGAAGAATACCAGCCTTCTTACCTCATCTACGTCCTCAGAGTTACAGTACAGCAGTGTTGCACTGCCACCTGCTGGCCAAGCTACTATTCCACTACCTTACATGATAATTGTTTGTATGTATCATATACAGTTAGTACCTACTGTATACAGGAAATTAACATACTTGACTTGTTTGATACCAAAAAAAAACCCAACATTATACAATAATTGTGCCGTTGGACATCAATCACAGTTTTTACATTCATTTCTCTACACTCAGGTCTCTTCACAAACATGCATAACATGTTAATCTTAGGGATGCACCGATACCGTTTCCGGATAGGATATCGGGCCGATACTGACTCAAACAGCTGGATTGGATATCAATGACAATGCGGCCGATCTATTTAATTCAATTAAATGTTTATATACTATATACATTATATACTGGAATTTTAATTTGTGTTTAAGTTTTGACCAATTTGTTGCTGCATTAAAAAGGTTTACACCTGAATTGTAATTCCTTTTTACTGCACAGGTCACCCGCTTCCACTGTTATCATTCCATTAAATATGCGTTATCGGTCGCTTTAAGCATCACAGATGTGGGTCAGTAGGGGCCTACTACGCCTACTACTTTGTAAAAAGTGAAAGTGAAACTTAGAAGCAAC